>NDFZ01005066.1:145458-224822 GCA_002192655.3 Mamestra configurata | reverse complement strand
ATATGGGTTTGCTCTTGACTCTAGTCTAGGTCATAGATGACAGAGACAAAGTCGACGATGGAGCGAGCTTACCCAGAAGAAGCCTGTTCACTCTAATTTTGAAGAGATTAGGGTTGTATGCGTTCGGAAACACAGACGCAGGCAGAGAGTTCCACTCCTTTGCTGTGCGCATTATAAAAGACGTTTGGAAACGTTTAGTGCGAATTGGTGGAATAGCAACAAGGTAGGGATGGTAACTTGCAGTGCGTCTAGATGTCCGATGGTAGAAGGGGGCCGGTGGGATGAGATCGTGGAGTTCCTGGACACTCTCCCCGAAGTACAATCTGTAGAAGACCGACAAGCAGGCAACCTTGCGGCGATGAGCCAAGCTGTGCAGCTTGGCATCCACCAGCCTTACGTCGCCAATGAGCCTTTTAGCTCTGTGTTCCACCGAGTCAAGCGCGGCAAGTTGGTATTTAGCTGAGCCATCCCAAAGGTGGCTGCAATACTCCATGCAGGATCGGACTTGTGCTTTGTAGAGGGTTAAAAGCTGTCCAGGCGTGAAGTATCGCTTCACTCTATTTAGGATGCCCAGCTTTTTGGCCGCAGTTTGGGCTTTGTGCTCAATTTTACCCCAAATAGTGTTTATCGTCGATCATTTGGCCATTAAATGTTCTACTGTGGTTTGTTTTGCGAACTTTATGTTAAGCAGCAGCCAGCATTAGGTTTATAATTTGGAAACGTTCCTCTAAAACTGTGCCAGGATCATGCCTACCAAATATATAATACTTCGCCATCTTTTTCTACTATCTCATTTTTGTATCTCTGGATTTTCTGTCATGTCTACTACAGTATGGGCCAAATTACACTGTGTCTACAATTCTATATTTTATACCATCTGCAGTACCATATACCATCAATATGACATGACGACCCGTCCCGAATGCACTGGTGTCCGCTTGTATTTCTGTCTCCCTCGTAAACCCGATCAAGCGTGGAGATGTTCCCGACATAGTGGTAAATAAAACAAAGTATAGTTTTATGTCCAGTTTCCTGAAGTTACTCGTGTAATGAATGAACTGGACTTTGCTTTATTATTTTTAGAGCGCTTTTAACGTTTGTGTCTTTAGTTGAAATACAAGGGTTCGAAAGGTCCGCTTAGATACTAAAAGACAAAAAAGTTTTTTTTCAATAACTCGGTTTGGTATAAAACAATAATTCTTTGACCTAGACTAGAGCCAAGAGCAACACCATCTCAAAAAAAAGAAAAAAAGCCATATTTTTTCACTGGAAATAAAATATTACAAAAATCACAGATTCTGTGGGATGGACCACTAGCTATTGTTCATTCCAAAGGTTTTGTGCTTATTCGGGTTAAAAAGAAGCCTATCCCTAGGCTTTAGTTAGAACTTTGTTACCTCTTTATAGTTTAGGTTCACTTCCTGTTACTATCCTATTTTTTGTAGAAGTCAGTTTATAAGTTTTAAGCCACCACCATCGTTGCAGGATTTGTCCACAATTTTCGGACCCTACAAATATAATTTGAAACCAATCACCAGATTTAGACGGACGGCCCTCGTAAACCGTTGGTCGACAGAAAGCCATAATGATTTTACGAGTTTCAAATTAGTATTTCGCGGTGTTCATTTCCTGTAATACCTCTCATGTGGTGCGTTTGATTTTTATTGGAATTCTGGACACATGTTTGCGTTTTAGAGTTACATGGAGATTATGGTTATGTTTTCTGGTAATAGCTAATGGCAATGTTGCTACTGTATGTCTTGGACAGTTCTTGTTATGGGCTGGTCATCTTTCGATTACGATATCGTCTGTACCTTTAAAAGTTCTTTTACCTACCATCACAGCTACGGTAGTCAAAAATAAGGCTGTCAAATTCCAAGTCATGGTTTTTTTTCTTTAGAGTTGTTTCTCGCAGTTTAACCTATGAGGTTGTTGCTTAACCGAGCTTGCCTGTGGTGGCCTTAATATAATATTAAAGCCTCCAACCAGGGCTTATAAAAAAACTTACAAACTAAGCGACTACACGCTAAGGACACCCCCTGTGGGGTACGGGCCTCGGCTTAGGGCGTCGTTGGGGTCAGGACAGCTAGTGACGGGCTGGATCGAACTAGAAAAGGCATGGTGCAAGAATGGATTGAGGAGAGTTTTGAATCAATGTGGATTGAAAGATAAAAGGAAATTATTGATAGATTTCCGAAAGATGATTATTGATATGACGGTAAATAGAGATGTACGGAAGAAGAAAACACGGTTCGTCTCACAGATAAATTGGGGAAAGAGTAGGAAGATGAAAATAAAGTGCTAAAATAGAAGTAAAACTAAATCAAAATGAGGTTTTAGAAAAAAGTTTCAAGACTTTTCCTGACAAACTGGTCAGCTATTAAACGGATAATTTAGCACACAAGATGATTATTTTATATTTTTACCTCTTCAACATCCATCCGATTCGCGCTTCACACTATTTTTATCTTAAACCACATAATCCCAATGTCACAAATGAGTCATGGGCGTGTAATCAAAGTTTCATTATAATACCTTATCACTGTGTCATTATGTGCCTCTGGGAAGTCATCAAAAACTACTCGTTCTTATCTATTATATGCACAGAGATTTACTGTGTACGGCTAATATTGTTCAGTTACCAAGCACATTTTTTAAGAATATTTTTTACCTATTTGACCGTTAGAGCTTTTATGACTTGTAATCAAGTTTTCTCCGCGTTTTTAAAATTACATTAGTCAACAAAACCCACTTTTTGTGTGCCACAAGACTTTAAAAAAAAAAGAAAGAATAATATTTATTTAGCACTTACATGAAACACGCACGGTACATAGAAATAAAAAATAAAATAAATAAATGCAGGTATGCTAAGAACCAAGTGTGTGTCTCACGGCTGCACTAAAAAGGTCCATTTCAGCGATTTTGTTTCAAAGCTAATCATGTTAAGAACGTGTTTAAGTTTCATAGAACTGAAATTAGAATTATTTAGATTTGAACAGTATTCCTGTATTTTGAAGTGGTGCTTTGAGGCCAAAACTGACTTTTACAGGTTGTTCGAATACAGGCACGTTATCATTTGGAAAAGGATCGGTTGTGTAGCAGATGGCACGTCAGGATACTCAACTTTATTTATTTATTAAAACTTTATGCTCTAGTAAAAACACTGTACAAAGGCGGACTTAATGCCTTAGGCATTTTCTACCAGTCGACCTTAGGGTAGAATAGAGAGAAGAAAAAAAATAAAAAAACATTTATAAATACATAGATACATACATACACATAAACAAAGTTATTAAGAACTTCACTTTCATTTTATATTAAAAAATTCAAAAACAAAGCTCACGTTTCATTGAAATCTGATTGTGCAGAATGTCATTTTTGAGTTTTAAAAATTATTTTACCATAAATGTGAAGAAATTTGAACAGAATCACTTGAACTGTTTTTCCACATTATAATTATAAAGCAGCTATTTTGTACATTCCTTGTGGCAAAATCTTGTTGACTAGTATTATTAATAGGCTTGCGTTTTACCACAATCTGAAAGAAAGAAAGAAAGAGAAAGAGTTTAGACAAGCATGACGCGAACCAAAAACAAAAATTTTTTTTTTTTTAAATTTAATATGGGTTTGCTCTTGACTCTAGTCTAGGTCATAGATGACAGAGACAAAGTCGACGATGGAGCGAGCTTACCCAGAAAAAGCCTGTTCACTCTAAATTACGCAAGTTATGCAAGTTGGGAAGATATGCGTATATCAGGATATAACATATAACAAGGATTACTTTATTCCATAAATACTTAACTAACTATAAAAAGAAATAAAAATAAAATCTCCTAACTAAATAAACCCTAAAATATGGCGTCAAAAAATTCATCCGCATCGCTGTCGACTGGAAGTGTACCCAAAAGACTGGCGGCATTGCCACGTTGTATGGCAATGCTTATTCTTTGACCAAGGTATATCTGAATATATATGTTTCTTGTGTACGTGTGTATGTCACTAAACGGCTGGACCGATGTTGATAAAAAAAATTGTGTGAGTTCAAGGGGATTCGAGAATGGTTTAGATTCACAATTGGACCCGGTAGGTGGTGCTGCAATCGATTTCTATATTTTTTCGTCAGACACAAAGCAAACGTTCGGACAGGACAACGTCTGTCGGGACCGCTATTTATATATATGTATATAATCTCTTCTGAAGGAAAGCGATGATGTGGTCAGCCATGGTGTACACTTACCTAGAAGTAACCTATTAACTGTTGACTTAAATTGAAACAGGTATAGGTACTTGTACCAGGAATACAGACTCCGGCAGGGTATTCCATTCCTTAGGTGTATACGAAATGAAAGTATTCCCTAAACGTTTTGTGCGTATGGTTGTGATGAACATCATGAACCGGTGGCGCATCGCCGTACGTCTTGTTATCCGTTGGAATTAATTTGGGCATTCAAAAACGTGACCGATAGAAAAGTGATAGGCAGGCACTTCGGCATCGAAAATTATTTTCTCGCTGAACATTTTTTAAAACATTTTTTCGCTGCTGTGTTAGCTGATTTTATGTTGAAGCCGGAAGATTTTTTTTTTATTTATTTATTTATCAACATACATCTACCTTTACAGAAAAAACCAATGCGGTAAATGCGCCTTAATTAATACTTAATTGTAACTTATAACTTTTACCTGTAACTAATTTAATTACAAACAAAGCATTCCTTGTGAATTCACCCAGAGAACAACAGAATAAGTCTGTCTCACTCGCTATCAGGTTGAGCGTGCGGAGTGCACGCGTCAGCGGCGCCTCCTTTAAAGGTTTGGTCCGAGCACGCGCAAGATAGGTTAGTCCTTACACTTTCTTATTATTTTCACGTTCAAGAAGTCAAATAAGCAGTTACTCAATGTAAAATATGTATTTTTTTAGGATGGGAAATCATCAAATGACTTCTTCCGCTCTGGGTGGAGCGGAAGGGCGTGTCAGACTCTTACTGACTAAAACCCATCCGTGTTCCTTCTAAAGCCCTTTGCGGTGACTTTTTCGAACAAATTCCGAAAAACCAGGAAAATAATGCTATTACAGCTGCATCCGGTTAGACCGTAGTTAACACTAAAATGTTTGATAAGTGGTTTTTGTAGATGATTACAATAATTTATTTAAACTTAATGTACTATAGCGGTACGGGGGCGGACTTAATGCATTGAAATTAAGTGACCAATAAAGAATTGGGAAGAAGTGGTACAGAACCGGGAACAATGGAAGGAATAGAGAGAGGCCTTTGCCCAACATTGGGACAGTTCTGGCCAGATGTACTTAATAATAAGTCATCATCATCATCAAATCAGCTGAAAGACGTCCACTACTGGACATAGGCTTCCCCCAAAGGGGGTTTGCCATAATCGACACGCTTGGCAGGCGAGTTGGCGATTGCAGTGTAGCTGTTCCAATGCACAGAAGCACACCAATTCGATCCAGCCCGTTCCTAGCTGTCCCTTCCCCAGCGACGCCCTAACCCGAGGCCCGTACCCCACAGGGGGTGCCACTAGCGTGTAGTCGCTTAATTTGTAAGTTTTAATAAGACCTGGCTGGAGGCTTTATTATTTATATTAAGGCCACCACAGGCAAGCCCGGTTATGCCGTCGACAACCTCATAGGTCGAACGCGAGACGCCGCTCAAAAAAAAACAGAGAATGCTGCTGCCCATTCTCTGGTGAGTCCCTTAGTCGCCTCTTACGACACCCACGGGAAGTGATAGGATGGTGCTATTCTTTTACATCCGACACCATACAGACGCTAATAAGTTCCTACTGATAAACTACATTGTCTTTGTCAATACCTACTACTCTTTCACAGGCCCAAATCCAAATGCAAAAAAATGCTAAAAGCCAGTATTTGGACCCAATACCTTCATAAATTCCTTCCTTCAGGCTCACGTGCGAACTGTGGCCGTGGCTTTGACTTTAAAAGTCAGCACATGTCAAGTTCCGGACACGAAACGAGGGAGTTCAATGGCGGAACCAGGCGGAGTAACTTTCTTGTGTTTTTTAAAAACAAAACAGCTAAGGCTTTTTTGTTTTTAAACACTGTTTTTTTTTCAGGCACTGTGGACCACTAGTGTGATCTGTATACGTAAATGTTTAAAAAAACACACATCTTTCTAGTCAATTTTAACTAGATGTTGTTCAAATAATTTTAATTTATTATCTTTTAATCATAACAAAGTACCTTTTTGTCTATTGTATAATGTGCTTTTGTCTTTTCTTCACTTTATCAATTATGACAAAATACTCTTCTAGAATACATAATATGTATTTATTTTTTATTGGCTCCTTTTTTCATGAAATTTACATGAATACAAAATTATTTAGAAAATTGAATGTAATAAAGCGTTAATACACTAAAAGCTAACTAATTCTAGCTTACATAACAAGTCTATAATCACACTATGCCTAGAAACTTACCTTGTTTAGTGCAAACTTTAATCAATACATCGGAAGGTCACGAACAAAACGTTTGTATTCTAACTCTCACTTTCAAAACGATTCTTATATCGATTTCAAACTCGATTCAAACGAAACCGATTCGAATTTCGAACAATTTTTTCCTTTATTTTAAGGAAAGCGATTCTTTTTTCAAAACGCGTGGTTTCCAATCGAGATGTTTTGTTTCACTGATATTTATTTCACGGATATGAAGACTTGTTATCCGGTTGCTAGGCAACCATTGCATGCGATTGCCGGTTAAAAAAGTGTTTTGACGTCATCCAATAGTTATGGGCGAAGTGCGAATTTATAGGTTTTGATTTTCATGATTGGATATCTTTATGGCCTAGAATAGATCTAGGGCAGAGATAGCTTAAATCTAGCTTTGGCAAAGAATGTTTCACTTTATTTTTAAGTGGCTCATGTAGAGTTGTGAATAATATGGAAAAGAATGGGTTGATGTTGTTTTGCTGAGAATGAAGTGCGAATATCTTTAATATCGTGTTTCTTGTTTACCACTGATATATATATAGACCGTTACTGCAAATTTATCTGGCGTTGACCATAGTTGATGATTTACAACAAATACAACAGTTAGTATAAACAAATGCAAGATAAATAATATAACCGTTTTGTTCAAACGTATATAAAAAAACTCATTGGATATCAAAAAAAATAATTTAGCTACATCGCAGTCAATGGGAAAATTATTATTATTATTATTTATCCTTTATTTCAGGCAAATTAGGCTCATAAAACAACATAAGTACATATAATGTTACGAATCGCTGTCTGTACATGGAAGATATATGAGATAAAATATTATTGGGACCCTTATTAACGCAAATAGTACCCAAAACAATGATTGATAGATTTTTTCCGTTTGTCTGTTAATTTGTGTGTTTGTGCACGCTAATTTCAGAAACGGCTTATCCGATTAAGATGTGATTTCATTTCATTACTGATACATTGTGGTAAGCTGCACTTAACATTTAGTGTTTGTTTCATGTCAATAGGTTCATAAATAAAAAAAATATGCCAATTTACAGAATCACGTCGAACATTTGTTAAACTATCTATATCTATCTTCTCTGTTCAGTAGCATTGACTGAAACTTTACTAAAATTCATAATCTTAAAAAAAAATGTCTGCCCCAAGTAACTATTCCACGCGGACGAAGTCGCGGGCAAAGCTAGTTTAAGTATAAAAATAATTCTTAACTATAAACTGATTCATATTATACAACAAACTTTAAAACTACTGCACACGAAGTGACGGCGTCTTGTTACGCTGCGAGGTGTCGCATATCCGGCCGCGGAAACGCCGATACAGCACACCTTTCGGCCAGAACTCTTCCTTGAGGAAGGTCACCAAATGATGAGCGGGAACGCGGACCACGAACCAATTGAAATTAGTGGTATGTCTGGACACTGCTGATTCTATGACCAGAAGAAGATAAACCCACTTTTCTGTTGACGTAAAGATTCGACGAGCTGTTAAGTGTAAGGTAAATCCTAAAACACTATTTTATTATTTATAATTCTTCATCCTCGCCATTGTCATAAAAAAATAAGAAAGAATAAGTACCTATGTATCCTCACAGAACTGGCAGGCATACAAAATACCTAGACTAAAATTCCTTAACGTAACTATTAGTAGAACTTAATATTATTTTTAGTAAAGTCAAATACTACATATAGTTAACGTGTGGTAAAAAAAGAAAGGAGAAAAACAAGGAAATAATAAAAACTAGGCAGATGCACGTGTCTGTGGCAATGAGGCTCCCCACTCAGCATGATGCTGTGCAACGCGCGGACCCACAGCATGAAGCTGATTTTCAGTGGTCACCTATACGACTTACGGAAACCAAATCTAGTCAGTACTTTGGGTCAAGACCGCCACACTATTCTCAACCACTGCAACACTTGAAAGCCAAAATCACACAGTGGCGACCACCAGAAAAACGCCGAGTCAATGAAGCTCGACGAGTCTTGGAGAAACCATTCAAGTGTATTAGATCCTGCAACGAAATTAATCAGAAAATAACTGCGGAGAGGAAAACGAGTAATCATATAGTAGGTAGCTGGTGAGTGCATCATTAACGGCTGGTGGGTATCCAGGGTCGCGGGCGCTCAGAGAGACTCTGTCCGCCAACCCAGTGATCCTAGGAAAGGCGATGGCACAGTGATTACGTGCTGCCGTGCGTCTCCTCAGGGATGTGCCCTAACAGGCGTTGCATAGAGGGGGTTCTGGAGTGGTCTTTTAAGAGGTAACGGAGCCCCTTCTATGTGCGGATGGTGATCACCGGGGTGGTTTTAGTGAGGTAAAAATCCCACACTCCCTGGTCTTTACCCAAAAGTCCAGGCGCCTTTTGAAGATTTTCCCCCGAAAACAAAAAAAAAGGTAGCTGGTGAGTACTTGCGAAAGATACTAATAAGGTTACTAATAAATATATAGTAGGTAAAATAATATATACGGTACTTTAAATATAACCTTGTAAAGAAGAACAAAATGGAGACGGGTCCCGAGCGCGTACGTGCGTTCCAATCAAGTTCTGTAGAGGGAGAGAGAGACCATTTTTTTTTTTTGACGGGGACCACTCGGAGTTCAGCACGCAAGGGCTGGTTACTGCTTAACCGGACAGAGAGAGATCGCTGGTCACGCAAATTATATTGGCAAAAATGCGTCGCCAACATGAGAGTAAATTTATGTTTGGAACTATTTTGTCCTCTGTACATAAAGAGGCTATTCTATCGGTTTATTCTGTCAACATCTCACCGGTTGAGTGAGCGTAAAGTGAACTGTCATTCCATCTTGTTTGTTTGGATTGACAGGTCACTTCATGTTCACTTCACCTAAGCTTACACGGTGAGAGGCTTACAGAATCGCACTGCTGATTCCTTCACCCCCACGACCATGATGCGTACTTTCTTCCCTGATGACGTCATGGTTCGTAGGTACCTACCTAGCTAACAATGATAAACAACACAAAAGGCAATCCATTAGTAACAGTGTATGCATGCCGCACCTTACCGCGACTGCTGGGTGGAGCTGGGTAGCGGTCGCAACGTTAAGCGCTAGCGGGTTTGGGGGCGACAGGCGGAGGCGACTTTCGCGGGCACTGAATATATTTTCATAGTGGGAGAATGGTGTTATTTGAATTATAATTAATATTATGTTGAGGTATATTCTCAGTTTATATTAAGAGATGTATAATCAATGGTTTGTTTGTATAAATTAGATTGAAATAAGTATGAAAAACTCTGGAATGACTGATTCGATTAAGAAAATTAACTCACTGATAGGCTACAACTATCGCTGAGTTTCATATACATTGATTCTGGTAACACGAAAGCAAAATTTACGAAGCTCGATCAGTAATTAAATAGGAAGGATAGTTTACTTATCTGAATAAAAAAAGATGCATAAAGACAAATCAGGTTCTTAGTGGAAATGTCTATAGCACTCGTCATTTTATATATTTTTGGCTTATCGATACTAGAATTTTTCTATTGACTTTAACAGTAAGTGCAAAACAGTCTTATCTGTATATCATTGTCACTGATTGAAAGATTTCCTATATACCGCAGGTATTTGTCTTTTTTTGCTGAAGGCGAAACGTGGAGGCAAAAAACATAAAAAAAGAATTTTAGGTATCTGCTGTTTGCGACCCACAACAGACTGGGCAAATGCCTCCCTTTTTCCTTCTATTTAAATGATAAAAGGCCCTAAGCATTAAATAAAAAATACTATGAAGCAACACATAAAACATGAAACCAGAACTTTTCCACATCAGCCGAGTGTCCTCCCTGCCCTTATTACTAGGCTAACCCAACAATAAAAAACCATAGATCTAATCAATTACGTTACACTGTGTGGCTCACCTTGTCTGGTGGGTGCGTTAACATGTGACTGGTAACAAAAATATTAAATACCAAAAACTAGGCAGATGCGCGATGCTGTGCTCAGCATAATGCTGTGCAATGGGCGGACCCACAACACGGCGCTAACCAAAAACCAAGTCTGTTGAGTAGTTGTAAAAATAATTAGTTAGAAATTAAAATAAATACACAACAGTGAAATAATATAAACGGTTCTTAAAATATTAAGGAGCTCGTGGCTAAATACTAATATACGATATCAAATAGACGATAAAAAATATTAGTATGAAAAAACATGAAGCATTAAAATGATTCCAATAACATAATAGGTACATATAACTTAAACTTCTCCACATAAACCGAGTGTCCTCTGCCCTTATTACTCGTACTAGGCTAACCGAACAATAAGAAAACCCTAGAGCTAATCAATTACATTACACTGTGTGGCACACCTTGTCTGGTGGGCGCAGCCGAGGTGGTGCCGAGTGGGAGAGGCGGCGGCTTTCATGTGTTTGTTTTCGTACACTGTCGTGGAATGGTAAGGCGTTTAGCTGTTGGCTTTATGGTGTGCGTGTGTTTGGTGGAAAATGACGTCTTTGTTTATGTGTTTAAAACATTATGTATGACATAACTTACTAAGTCATGTTTTATAGTAGGTATTTTTTACGATTGTGTTACTAAATTGCGTGGTTGATAAGAAGAGAGGTCTGGTTAAGTAGCAATAAACCTTACCTTTTTATTCCAGAAAGCCGAAACACGGTTAATATGCAAAAACTTAAATACGATAGGACCTATACCACTTTTACTGGGTTCATTCTGAACGATTCTTCTGAGAAGCTGTAAAAATACCAAAATATTTAAGAGTTCACAGAAAATGTTTTTCGAAAAATGTATAGCCAAAATACCAAAATTAACCTTTGAAAATCTTTTAACAAAGTATTCAGATAATCTTTTAAATATCAAATAAAAGCAAACTTAACACTAAAAAATATCTTTAAAAAAAATCACAGTCCCCCAACCCGCTCCCGCTCACACCTTGAACCACACCCCAACGGAAGCGCGTCTATTTTAGCCGCGTTATGTACCTGCTTTTCCACGATTAGACTTCAGCGTGGCGAGTTCCGGCGAGGTTAGCTTTCAAGCGATATTGACGGTATTGTGCGAACTGATGCCCGATGTGTAGCTCGTCACCACATCGGGTATCACTTCGCACAGTGATGGGGATATTGGAAGTGGTGAAAGAAAAGTTTTAAGAGTTTTTTGCAAAACATTACTATACTTCGCCGACCAGAAGAATTCTGGTCGGCGAAGCATAGTAATGTTTCGCGAAAAGACAATTTTAAGAAGTGTTCTCATTTACATCACTGTCGTCAACTGTCAAAAACACTTCTTTAGACTTTTTGACATTGATCTCAAAGATGATATTGCGACTTGAATTTTAGACTAAGATTCCGCAGCTGCCAGACCTCCCTTATTTTCTCATTAACAAAATATGTGGGATAGAGTAGTGTTATTATGTACTTTTAACGTACGCATACCTACTAGTTAGGGCCGACAGCCGATTTCCGGTTTTCAATCACTTTTTTTCAGTCTGATTTTTATGAATATTTTAGAATATTGTTCGTTCGTTATATGTATGTTAACGACTGATTAGTCATTGTAATAGTCTAAGAGCTGGTCGCCACCTCGAGTGAGATCCTATTCACAAGGCTGAAATTGGGGCATAGTTTATTTAGTAGGTGCAAATAACGAAAGCCAAAGTCTGCCAGGATTTGGGAGGATACAAACTACCTCTTTGACTACTGAAATACTTTTGATACATCACAAAAAAAAAGTTGTCGGCCCAAACAGGTATGGTGTGTATGTTACCTTTTGAACGCCATTGTCACATATACATGACAAGCAAGCGTGTGCCCTGTACTCCAAACGACACAAATATGTGACAAAAAGTACGGTGAATTTGTGGCTTGGCATAAGAGGCACGCCGATGCGTTTATGCTCTGGCGTTCAAATGGTTAATGTGGGGTCGTCTCTCCTAATTTCGAAGCCATCTATCCTGTGTGGTCGGGTCGGGCAGTTCTTCCTCTGATAAGAGTTTCACCAGCAAATAAATTGAATGAATACCTATTTCATTGGATGATTATGATGATTTTTATTTACCCTTTCAAACAAGGCACTTTAAAACCAAAGAGTTTATGGTACTTATTAAAATATTTCGACAAATGGAGAAAAGCTGTGATGTATTTTTCTGTTTTATTTTTTAGTAAAAATAAAACAGAAAAAGTCGCACGAAGTCGCGGGCAAAAGCTAGTGCTTTTGCCCGCGACTTCGTACGCACATATCCCGTTTTTTCCCGTTCCCGTAGGAATTTCCCGTTCCCGTATAGCAAAAAGCATTCCTCATGAATGTGGCTATCATATACAAAAAAATATTGTGCGGTCGGGGAACCCCCGTCAGGAAAGAATTTCCATAACAAATACGTTTTCACGAAATTAACACATGTCTGTACAACCGTGTGTTGAGGTTATAATATGATAACACACCAATTAATCGATCGAACCAGGTTATATGATAATGATAACACACCAATCGATCGATCGATCAATCGATCGAGGACAGAGGGAGAGAGAGAGAGTTGCGCACCCAGCTGCGCACTCACTTGCTCGTGTGCTCATTTGCTTGTAGTAGGCTCGATACACACACGCATACACACACAGCATAAGGCATTTCGTTACGTAAAGATTTCTACTAAATCGAACTACTCGTAAGAATTTCGTTCAAAAAGAATTTTCCAAATCCAACTGGTAGTTCCAGAGATTAGAGCATAGATTATAGATTTTGTTCCAACCAAAGATGTTCTGACGTGGTACGATTACAACTACTTACCACTCATACAGTATTAAAACAATCCAACAACCCTATTCTCTTCAAAATTAGAGTGAACAGGCTTCTTCTGGGTAAGCTCGCTCCATCGTCGACTTTGTCTCTGTCATCTATGACCTAGACTAGAGTCAAGAGCCAACCCATATTAAATAAAAAAAAAACAGCCAGAGCCGGAAAATCTATCAATAGGCCATGAAATCAAAACGATTTTCACAGGAACCAAACCCGTGCGGCTGATTTACAAATCCACAAGTCAGTCTTCGCCACCAGTGCCTTCAAACCGCATAGCTCATCATATTCTCTTCAGTTATATTGTTAAAGGTGACTAAGGCATTATAACCGAGGGGTAGCAACCCCTGCCGCCATCACTAATGCGTTTGTAAGGTGCGGTGATTATGACGGTTTATTTTTATTGGTAATGGAAGTCTGATTTGATGTGGTCATTCTTTTATGATACCGATCCGACCTGACGATACGGCCATTTTTGTAAATTGCGGCATTTTAATATCTATGTCACCGGAAAATTGTAAAATCTCATGTTAAATTGTAAACTATTTTTTCTTAATAAGACACGGATATATTGGAAGCTATTGAATTTGGATGGGCTTTGCTGTATACAAAACGATTTGTTCATAACATATCGAGAAATTATAACATAATACAGATTTATTACAATCATATGGAGTCGACAATTTTCCGGTGACATGTATAAGATAGGACGTCAATGTCGCTGTCCGTTCACCGCAGCGTGTGTAGATTGGATTTGGATTTGGTTACAAAAAACGTTGACGGTAAATTGTATTGGTACAATGTTGCTACACTAAAATAAACATTGTTCTGTAGCAAAATTGTACCTATACTAAGTTCCACTGCTGTGCAAAAGTGTCCTCGGTCGCATCCTCACGGTGCGCGTCCAGACGAACTAGACGACTGAAATTCTGTGAGCGGTAGCATGGCGTTGCGGAATTTGTTCGAAAAAGTCACCGCGGCCCTGGAATAAAGGGCAACAAACAAACGCAAAGGGCTTAAGAAGGAACACGGATGGGTTTTGGTCAGTAAGAGTCTGACACGCCCTTCCGCTCCACCCAGAGCGGAAGAAGTCATTTGGTGATTTTCGAAACTTAAAAAAAAAGCGGTAGCATGGCGTAGGCGACTGTCAATACGTCTAAAATATATGGGATTAGCGACGTAAAACTGGTGGATGCCAAGCTTCACAGCTTGGCTCATCGCCGCAAGGTTGCGCTTGTCGGTCTTCTACAGATTTTACTTCGGGGAGAGTGTCCAGGAACTCCACGACCTCATCCCACCGGCCCCTTTCTACCATTGAACATCTAGAAGCACTGCAAGTTACCATCCCTACCTTGTTGCTATTCCGCCAATTCGCACTTAACGCCTTAAGGTGTTTACCAACCAAATATGTCATTAAGTGTCTCGTGTAGTTTTTTTCGTGGTTTTGAATGTTATTATTGCTAGGGAGATGGAATGGATGAGATGGAGTGTGCTAGCTACCAAGTGTCAATTAATTTCATTTAATTTGATTTACAGTTTGAATATTTTATTTTCTGTGTCATGTATTGTAAAATACTTTGCATACTACTGTATAAATTCAAGTTTGTAAAACTTAACAGACAGATGTGTTGCTGGGGAGTTTGTTGCGCCACTTCTTCTTCCCATCTATAACACTAGGAAGTGATGACGGGCGGGCGTTTTGGGGGACTGTCTTTATGTAGAAATTTGACATTCAAAAAGTGCTGGCACTCAGCCTAATTTGAATAAATGACTTTTGATTTTGATTTAGGTACTGTCACTGAGACAACGTCGGCAAAAAGCACGCGTTAGATGAATATTGATTCGGTTATTATAAACTAGATGGCGCTGAAAGACGATTTGCGACTTGCGTAGTATTTTGCATTGTTAGTAGGTATTTTGACAACTACTCATATGTAAGTCTCCTATAGGTTACGTAACATCAAAGATTTTTTTTATCAAGTTTGTCACTCTAATCGCTGGATTATTGGACCACCCTTTGATATGTTTCAATAGACTCAGAGTTGTATTAGTTACCAGTGTCGTACGGCCTACCACACCGAGGTCTCGTATAATATATAGCATTCCTCATGAATGTGGCTATCATATACAAAAATAATTTTCCAATACGACAGGTAGTTCCAGAGTTTAGCGCGTTCAAGCAAACTCTTCAGCGGTATTATATTAGTATAGTTTAATTATATAGATAATGTCGCTTAACTTCTTACAACTCAAATTAACAAAATACAGTTGTTTTGTCATTCGGTAGGGAATCGCAATACGCATCGTTTGGCAAATCAAATATGACAATTTGAAACAATGATGAGGCATAAGTAAAAAAAAAACCGTTGTACAAGCAAATTCAAAGAAACCACAGCTTTAAGTTTTTTTACAAAACTGAGTTACGTGCAACCAAACAGCTTATTTACTGCAGCCCTACTATGACGTGCTAATGCCATCCAATTCCGATGATGTAAACGGGATAGTGCTATTCGCTATGTGTAGCTCCGTCTCTCTCTTAGAGCGGAATCATGATCGTTTTAAGACTTCATAGTTAAGGCCTGTTAAGTGCGACGATAACACATTTTAATGCCCAAAACAAGGAAGACCCAAGGTATGTTCCATCGCAGGACCCTTTATAAAAAAGGGAGCATCTTCTACCCAGAGCCTATTCATTACAATGTAAACCAAATTAACAAATTAAGTATTAAAGCGAACCGTAAACGTGATTTACGTTATTACGGTGTTCTACGGGGGCTATATATCGTGGCCTCTGGCGAGGGCCAAGCCTGAGACTTTGGACTGAGATTTTATTGGAATTTTACATTTTGTGTACGACAAGGACAGAATGCAGAAAAGGCCTAATGTCTTTGACAGCTATAGAAAATGTTGACGGTAATGTTGCTACAAAAAAAAAAAATGTTCTGCAACAATATTGTATCTATATTACAGCCGGTCGATTCTGTAAACATGTCGAAGTGAAGGCTTGGGCAAGTGGAGCTCTCAATCCATATAATCAAGATGTCACGTGATCACGAAGTGAACTGTCATTCCATCTTTATAATATGGGTTGACAGCTCACCTCGTTGTCACTTCACTCAAGCCTTCACTTCGACATGTTTACAGAAGCGACGGGCTGTTCCACTGCTGTCCGCCATTTTGATAGAGTCGCTTCCTCATGGTGCGCGTCCAGATGAACTCGACTTATGTCACTCACACAAGCCTAGGTAGTCTGTGAGTCACATTCAACGTCAGAAATGTATGGAATTGACAAACGCTGTTGAAATGTCACGAGATCAATACCTTAGACTCTAGACAAACTGCAATTTTACCAGCGATGGCAATTGTCGAAAAGCCAAAATATAAGAGATTGATCACAACCGTGACATTTCGACAGTGTTTGTTAAACCCAGACATTTTTGACGTTTTGACAATCGACTTCTGCAGGCCCGCGCCACGGTGGCCGGGTATCGCCCAGTGACTCCCGACGCCCGGGGGCTTCGCTACGCTACCGCTGATAGAATGTCACTCTACTAGAGCCCCTTATGGTTTCGTATTTAGACAATCGTTAATAGAATGGAACTTTGTCTAGAGCCTCAAGTACAGTGGTATCTATCAACTACTATTATATCTGTCAAATTGTTGCTGGAAGAAACTCACAGAGTAGTTTTAACTAGTTCATAATCAGCATCATCATCATATCAGCCGAAAGACGTCCTGCTGAACATAGGCCTCCCCCAAATGTCGTCACAAGGACCGGTCCTGTGCGTCTCGCATCCATCGGTACCCGCGACCCTCACCAGGTCAACGGTCCACCTTGTGGGAGGCCTTCCAACGCTGCACCTATCGGTACGCGCTCGCTACTCCAGAACTTTTCGGCCCCATCGATCACCTGTTCTGCGAGCAATGTGCCCTGCCCGGGCAGGGCACATTGCTCGCAGAACAGGTGACACTTGACTTTGCCACTTCAGTAAACGTCAGTCTAGTACATAATAAAAAAAATATATTTGAAGAAATGTAATGTAACGATTCACACGCTACGATTCTGCAATTCAAATTACTCAACTACCGAAACTAACGGTGCTCAGTAATCCAGACAGACCGACTCCTTACAATGCAGGCCGTGTTGCAAATTTAAGTATATTATAGTATTGCCAAATTAGCATGTAAACTGTCTGCTAAGCTATCTAAAAATGAATTAAAGATATTAGTTAGTGTTTAATTAATTCACATCCTGAATCCTGATACCTAATACGGATTTCTTGTACAGTCACGGACAAAAATAGTGAGCTATTGATTTTTAGTCTAGATTTGAAATGTATTGGTAGTCTTGGCTTCAAATTTAGTTTAAACAATATATTGACCTTAACTCATTTACCCCGACAAAATAAAGGGGTGCTATATTTAGGTTTAACGTGTTTTTTTTGACTTCCCTTTTAGCGAGCACGTTTTGTCAAACGAGAAACCAGCTGCATGGATTGCAGTCAAATGTACCTAACTTAATTTTGGCAACTATCTTTCCCTGTTCACTTAAAAAAAATGTTCATGTTGTATGGCGAAGTGAAGACACTTCGCCATATTTTCAAATAAACTTTATTCATAAAAAGTTCATTTTGAACCTAGGCTCAACTAAAACCCTTATAATATTCCACACTAAATTATTTAAAATACACACACATTTTCTTGCTGTACACTCCCGAGACTCAAAAATATCAGCTGTCAAATTATCCCCATACACTGCCTGTCAAATTAACGGAGCGCAGCGTCAAATCGATGCGATGGCGGAAGTCATGCGTTTTAGTTTAAAGTGAAACGCGTTTAGTTTTAGGATAGAGTTTGCTTTGTTTGACGTTTCTAGATGAACTTTGCCTCTTGTAGTAAGTAAGGAAATTAAACGTATGCTAGTGATTGAAATGCCATCGTATCAAGTTTAAGAGGTGGTTTATCTTTTTGAAGGAGGTTGAGCATTTTTGTTAATACTTTTTTTAGGCAAAGTGACATTTGATCAACAATAATTAGTAAAAAAACCGAAGTGTATTCAATTGATATACGCTGCCGAAATTTTACGTAATCAATCCCAAATATTTTGGATCTTTGAAAATTGTTTAAAGAATGTTACATTGACAGAAGCCCAAAGTTGCAAACCCAAATTAGCCTACAAGTTTAAAAAGTGATAAGATTCTCCTAAAGAGTTAACAAACTGAATCCAGAGTCCCCGACAAATCCAATAGCGTTAAGCGTTCTACATTTTTAACAAACTCGGCCTTACATAAAACAGAACCCATTTGTGTATAAGCACTGCAATTGAAAGTGAAGTTTTTATTAAACTGAACTAAACAACATTTTAGTTCAGTCTTTCGAACTGGTTCATTCGAAAACGTACTCGCTATTTACCCAACTACAGCATAGCCCAAATGAAAGGTAACGGTTCAATTTAATCAGTTCAATATTAGCTCAATACCAATGCACCCAAGTGTACCAGCCCAAGGTAAACACACGCATTCACCGGCTGTCACTGCGACAGCCGTGCGTCGCATGATAATGTCGTTATGTCACTTTGTGCTGTACTGTATAGCGATCGTTTATCAGTGAGCTAATAATCGGTGTAGATACCTTAGATACCTGTCAGATACTGGCAAGATACAGGCGTCGATAGGGTGCAGATTTATGCAATGGCGGCTTGGGAAATGAATTGCAGTACTAGTAATACTTTAGGTCCAAATATTTTTTGCGATCCGACTAATAATGTTTGAGATATGCTCTGACGAATATACATATTAAAGGACAATGGGAAATGAATGTATGGAGTCTGGGCCCACCCTTCAATAGTAACATCTGATATACCGTTGGATAGGGCTTTTTAAGTGGAACATTAGTTACTAATATAACTATGGTCAAATGTTAGTACTTTCGGAGATACGACATCTTAAAGTCGTCTCAGTCTAACATATTCTTTATGGATACTTATAAGGTAAAATAGTAATAATAAGTACACTTTAAAACAAAAGAGATTTATTATTCGTCTTGGACATCAACGACAATTACATCATTTAAAAAACCCGCGGGGGCCACGAATGGTTGATGTCTCCCAACTCCTAGGTACCAAATCAAAGAAATAGTGTGAGCGCAACTTCCTACAGTTCGCCGTCCGGTCAAGCAAGAGCAATAATATTGTGATATCGCGTTTCTTCCAACTTGGTTTCGATCAATTAATATATAGCAATAGTATATTCGTGCTCTTACGTGGCGTGACTGTATCCTACCACGCAGCAACCACACATTCTCTGCTGGTATATTATATTCTATTAAATCATGTAAATCGTTTTGTCTGTATATTTCTATAACGTATAAACCGTCTCGAAGATGTTCACTGCAATATGACTTTGCTAACTTCATGTGGTAGGAACCCAAAGCAAGAAACATGATGTCGTCTTCTGTTAATTGGGGAAAATCCCGAACTTCTAGATTTGCATCCATTCGTTCAAAATTGACTCTGCGTCTGTTCAAATTATTCCCTTCCACGTAGTTATATAAAAGGTTGTCGACTTCGAGCCTTTGGTTTATCAAATTCAGAAAAACATTGGCTTCTCTGTGGTCTTCTATAGGCATATGAAAATGATTTATAATTGAAGATGCAATTTTAAAATCAGTAATCATATTGTGTACGATTTTATTAAAATAACTTTGGCGCAGAAGCTTAAAATCACGCTTGAAGCGACCATTGACAACTTCTACCACCCAACGGCATATAGTCACCAACCGCGATTTATTAGCTTGGATGGTGGTTAGTTGAGTTGCCCGTAGATCTTTGGATGGTGGCATATGCGTTTCATAACCACATGATTGTAGGTCTCCTATACAGTCCCGAAAGCCTCTGTCCAATATGAAGACATCATTCTCTTCTAAAAACCAATGTATAATCACTGGCCGTTGGTCGCCATTTGCAAATGCGCCTGGGCAAACGGCGGGCGGAGCGGGTAGGGGGGGGGGCGCAGGGAAGGAGCAAGAGCAAGCAGAAAGGTGCCGTCCGTTTTGAGTCTGGGCATAGTAAAGTTTATCTTATAACGAAGTAAACTACGATCACTTTTATGGCAGTATAATAAGTAGTATAACTCCGAAAGTACTGACTTTTGACCTTAGTCGTAATAATAAGTTTTATTCTACATAAACATACCTATTCATTTATGAGTGTCTTATTCCTATTGAGAGGTGGGCCCATCATTACTCATTCTCCTTTGGCACACATGTTTAGTAGCTGGTATAGACTAATATACACCAAAACTGTGCAATTCTGACAATATTACATACATACGGGTCGAATTGATAACCTTCTTTTCTTGAAGTCGGTTAAAAATTACACAAGAAACAACAACACAAACTTTACCCAATTAATAATGCAAAGATATTTTCTAACATGCCAACAGTTCGATAAAGAAAGAATCGTGAGAATTTGTACAGGCCCAACGATAAATTATGAACGTCTGTCCTTGTGAACCGAAGCAGCTGTCATTTCATTGGACGGCCTCCATTATTGTGTAGCGGGGTACCCACTACATGAAACATGAAACATGCATGATGATTGCTGATGGACGATTCAAAAAGCCATTTATGTGAGTTTTACGTGGGTACTCTGATTCGGGTCTGTTTTTTTCAATTTGTGACTTATTGAATTGGGTTTTTATTTAATAGCGGTTCGGAGTATTTTTCAGTGGGGAAATTGAACATAGCGATGTAAATTGTTATTTTTTATTTCAGATTTTAATTTCGTTAGGTTGTTTGATATCACGTGATGCTTAATATTTTATCGAGTTTTTTTAGCAACACAAATCTCACCCAGACTTTTCCGGAGTGCTTTACCGATAAAACCGAGGTACCGCAACAGTGGCGTAGCTAGCACACAAAGGGGCCCTGTTTAAAAAAAAATTGGGCCCCCCTTTTTTTTGCATAAAAGCTCAAAAGGAGTCCTATATTTTTAACTAAATAAACCCTACTAGCACAAAACTGTCGCTCTATGTATAAGGAAAACTGACTAACTGACATATCAACTCACAACCGATACTGCTGGGACTGTGAACATGACATTTTGGGCAAAGTTTCCTTTTACGACGTTGGTGAGTACCTGGAAGAAGGGTTTTTGGAAATACAATCTTTCAGGGGATGAAGAGAGAGATATTGTATGTACTAACTAAATCTGCGCAGTATTTGTGGTGTGTGCTAGTATCACTATAATACATTCATTACGGGCTTCTCATAAATAAGACTTAGAGGTTGCGGACAGTAGGTATTTTACGATTTTTGCTTCCAAACGTTCGTGGCCCCTGTAGTCCGGAGGCCCTGTATCATTGATACGGCGGTAGCTACGCCCCTGTACCGCAAGGACCTAGGTACCTCTACCTGCTACTACGGCAAGAAAAGCCAAATGCCAACTAGAGTGGGAATCAACCCTGCAACCCTTAGCACAGTTGTCAATCTCTCAGGTGATGTACAACTCATCATCATATTCATAACAGCGACATGACGTTCTCTGCTAGACATAGGCCTTCACCAAGTGTCGCCATATTGACCGGTTCTGCCTCGCACAGTTACCAAGAACATTTTCCCTCCATCTATCGTGTTAAGGCATGCTGCCTAGGCAGACAAATTAGGCACTTAGCCAGGTAAAGAGGACCGTTTGCTCTATTTCGTGCGGCATCACGGATGTGCCGCGTTCACTCGATCAAGGTGACTTGCTCGGGCGTGACTTGACAGCCACTGGCTCCAATGTCTCACGATTATTTCAACCAACCATGTCCGGTAAATTACTGGCTAAGCCGTTGGTCCTGCGCCAGATATCTCTCTGGTCGTGTCGGGTTGCTTTCCCATCGGAACATGAGAGTGATGGAAGAGGGACTGCGCCTGTGTTTGCGCACATACGTCTGCACTATAACATGTCCCGCGCCGATGGCTTAGTCTCGGTTGAGATTGGCCGCCATGGCAAAAATCGGTCAGGAGGACTACATATGTGAAGCTCAAAAAATATCCTGAGTTGACTCATGTGCCAAGTTTCATCTAAACTCAACTCTAGTCTCAACATTATGGATGCTTGAGAATCTACCTTCGTACGCGCATATAGCTTTCCTCATGAATGTGGCTATCATATACAAAAATAATTTTCCAAATCCGACTGGTAGTAACCGAGATTAGCGCGTTCAAACAAACAAACTCTTCTTTATACTTCCTTGCAACGAGTCCAAAACGACATCAACTAATTTCTGATATCCTTTTAGTAGCCCCTGGGCTCGTGTTTATTTAGATTGTCGTACGACGATGCGCCACCAATACATGATGGACATCCCACTCACACGTACAAAACGTTTTGGGAACACATTCATTGTGCGTACAGCTAAGCAGTGGAATTCCCTGCCAGAGTCTGTGTTTCCTGGTAACTATAACCTGGGAGTCTTTAAGTCAAGAGTGAATTGGTTACTTCTAGGCAAACGCGTGCCTATCAATAGTAAAAAAGAAAAAAAAAGTTTGAACAATAAATGATCTATACTCTATCCGTTTAGGTAGTTAACTAAAGGTAAACAATCTTGATGTAACTTTTTACTTAAAAACTCAGTTTAAAAATAAAATGCAAGTAAAAACCAAAGTAAATACAACAGTAACGAATACTAAATCAATTGAACCATAAGTTTGAAAAGTAGTTTATTTGTTTAATATGAATTTGTGTAAAAAGACACATCAAGATTGTTTACCTTTAGTTAACTACCTAAACGGATAGAGTATAGGCATTTTATAATCCTACTTACCACAATACCTACAAACCATTATAAGACCATTGACCAAAATTATTTAGGCATTAATAAGCGACCCGCCCCGGCTACACGTGGATGGAAATTATACAAATCATTATAAAGATAGTACAAGTATCATAAGTTGCGTAGTAACAGCGACTTCGTTTTATACTATTTAGTGACAGACCATTGTCGACATTACCTTCTGTTATTCTAAGGCTATCACATTTTATTACAACTTTTGAAAATAGGAGCTTCCCAATTTCAACCAATTTCCCGTATCGTATAACAACGGAACCGCACGCTCTCAAACGGTCGATCAGATGACTTTAAAGTCGAGTTCATTGTACCAGCGTTTGTTAAACAGCTGTTTTTTCTGTCACCCCTACTTTAGGCTGATTGTACTAAGAAATCATTATTAATATTGTCAGGCAGGCACAATGACATGTGTTTTGTGATTCACGTTTTTTCTTCAGTTTTGATTATTGTGACTAGTTTTCCTCAATGTAGATAGTAACTCCTTAATCTATTTTGCGGAACTTATGCACTTTTCACCGATCAGCCATTATAAACATTAAAAATAAATATATAATTAGCGGTCCCGACAGGCGTTGTCCTGTCCGAACGTTTGCTTTGTGTATGACGAAAAATTATAGAAATCGATTGCAGCGCCACTTACCGGATCCAATTGTGAATCTAAACCATGCTCGAATCCACTGGAACACACGCACAAGAAATATATATTAGGATAATTCATAGGCTTGCATTTGACTTCACTTGAACGAAAACAATCATGTGTCATCAACGATAGAGCATACTTGCCTAGAAGTAACCTATTCACTCTTGACTTAAAGACTCCCAGGTTGTAGCTATCAGTATACACAGACTCCGGCAGGGAATATCGCACATTAACTGTACGCACAATGAAAGTATCCGCAATACGTATGATTCAATTGTTTTGATTGCTGGTACATATAGGTATATACTCCTATTTGATAGATACGTGGGAGCCAGCTGGCTTTTAACATTAAATTTGGCTGCGACAGATATATGAGATCTATCGTCAGCGTCAGTGCAGGACCTTCTCAATGCAAAAACGTTTTTTTTACACGGGAGACTTGTTTAAATTTTATTACAGACTAAAGAATTAAATCATTTGATTTGCAACTAAACTTGAAACTTATGTAAACGCTATAAAATTATTCGTAAAAAAGTACTTCTTGAATTTATTTTTCAGTAATTTTTTTTAATTGTCTACTGTGATAAAAACGTGTCTGCATTTACAAGGTCCTGCACTGGGCCAATGCGTCAGTGCAGGAACTGACGCCGACGCTATGATGCATTCTTCATGTGAGAAGAAGAGAACCACAATTCAACACAATGTGTTGGTGGACGTCACATATTCGAATTTTAAATTCTATTAGGAGCCAGTTCCTTCACTATGTTAAAGCAAAATCTTGCTGGAATATCCTCTGTCTTGTCCAATGGGGATAACAGTTTAGATGTGATGAACCTACCCACCAACCTCTTAGTACTTGTCGAAGGTCCCCCACAAAAAAAAAAAATGGTCCCATGTCAAAACTAGCACTGTGGCTGTGGCTCTGTCTCGCACGCAAGTCCCAGCATTACAATACTCAATACTCAATACTTTATTGCATTCCATAATGTAATGTACAACAGTTGGTAAGTCTTAAAGTAGAACCAATTATGGACCCTGTCGGGCACATCAAAGTTATAGTTTATATAGAGGAGAGGATGAAGAGCGCTTATTGAAATAAGGGAAAGAAACCCTCAAAAATTAGGTATATAAGTAGGTATTAATTACATGTTCATATATATTCCTTCTATAGATATAAAGCTTCATTTTAAATTAACATATACTGAAGGCGAACAAAACATTAAAGATATTGCATGGTAATTTTACGGTTTACTTCATGTTCATTTTATATAATATATAAATTCAATAAAAATACATATTTACAGTTTCACTGAGTCTTGTGGAGTGTAATGTTATAGTATTTGCATATATATATATATATATATTTATATATACATATATATAATTTTATGTAGAATTGTATAAAATTTATATATTTTTTGTAAATTCATTATTAGTCATTATACTTATGTCATTTTTAATTAAATAATTGGAATAATTTTAATATTTTTTTAAGAGACTTAGAATTAAGAATAAAATAAAGGCAGTTATGTATAGCAGTTAAAGTTATTATTGTAGTTAAAATTTATTGCTTTTGTCTATGAGAAAACGTTTTAATTTATTGATAAAGATATTATTTATATTTGTATTTTTTTATGTTTTCAGGTAATTTATTGTATATTTTATGGACATAACAAACGTACTAGAGGAGTGCATTTTTAATCGTGAAGTTGGTAAACTCAATCAATTTTCATGTCTAAGTTGGATGTTTGTTTGGAAGTCTCCTCTTTTGCTATAAAATTGTGGATATTTCCGTACAAATAAAATAAAAATACATTATGCTGAGCGATGGACGTTTTGCACGAATGTGATGCATATTTTTGTATTTTCGAATTTGCGTTTTGTAGGTATTGTTTTTCTAATAATTTATGGCAAAAAAAAAATCGTTCTTTTATGTTTGTACAAAGCAGTCCGTTCTACAATAATTATAATCAGGTACAACATAATTCCCAGGCTCTACAAAAACCGGATTCTTTAACATTAATTAACCGGATACGATTCAATTGATTGTTAAGATCACGACTATGTAAATACTAAGCCTACTACATAAAAAAAACAGCAACATTATAGGACAAGTTCTAAAATACGAGTAATTACTTTTGCTGTACAATTCATGGCTTATCTATGGAATAAATGAATGCACAGAGTAGGCAAATCTATGAGCGTAGTATGCGGATGCGAGTTCCAAACCAATCTTTTTATAATAAAGCTGAAGTGTTTGTTTGTTTGAACGCGTTTATCTCTGGAACGACCAGTCGTATTTGGAAAATTATTATTGTGTATGATAGCTACATTTATGAGGAATGCTATAGGCTACAGGGGAACGGGAAATTCCTACGGGAACGGGATATGCGCGTACGAAGTCACGGGCTAGTATTATTATAAAAACAAGAAAATAGGACTCTAGGCTGGAAATATTCCAATAGTTCGGTACCCAAAAATTAACAAGAGACTAGTTATATTAGACCAATTAGAGATAGTCCGTCTTCAGGTTTGATTACTTTACAACTATATTACCAAAACCACCGTTAAAAGGCGGTTCGCAGTCACGGCAGGTGCTCCCGCAAAAAAAAATCATCTCGCTTAAACAAAGTAAGGCTAAACTTCCTCAATCTTCGGTCAGTGGTGTGGAGGACTTTGATACTGACATGGTAATTTTAACTGCAGTTCAAAGTCCAATAACTAAACTAAGATGGTTATCTGGCCGGTAAAAGCATAATGTGCAAAAAATTCTAGTAGATGAATCACATTGGATTTAAATGAGTAGTGATGAATACGAAAATATTTTGTTGAGATAGTTTGCCCGCTCGGGTCGATCTTCGAAGTTTCGCTTGCAGAGGTGGTTCTGGCCAGGGTTGCGGAATCTGTTTGAATGAGTCACCGCTGCATTGGGACGCAAAGAGCGTTAGGAGGAACACGGATGGGTTTTTAGTCAGTAAGAGTCTGACACTCCCTTCCGCTCCACCCGAATGGAAGAAATCATTTAGTTTGGAGCCAGAAAATCTTAAGGCGGTTTTGCCAACGGGCATAGCTCATGGCTAAATAAAAACAGCCGCACGGGTCGATCTTCAAGGTTAAGCAACGCTTGCCGAGGTTGGTCTGTGAATGGGTGACCATCTTAACCTACCGAGACTTCTTCGGACATATTTTTTTACGGATAGTTAGTAGTCAGAAAATCTGACACCAGTCTTGCCAAGGAGTACCGTGTTACCACGGTTAATGGGTTGTGAAGGTCAGATAGGCAGGCGATCCATGTAAAATACTGGTAGTCAGCTGCGTCCAGTTAGACTGGAAGCAGACCCCAACTTATTTGGGACAAGGCAGGCAGATTGAATAGTATTCTGTGAGGCTTGATAATGAAAGAAAAGAGAGTGAATAATGGTTAGTTCAGCCAGTGTGAGCTGTGCTCGAGAAAAGAGTTCCCGGAAGGCTTTGGGGGAGGAATTGCCCAGCAGTGGGACAAAGTAATCTGATTAAAAAAATATCTGCGATAACGTTTGTCAAAAAAACCCGGCCAAGTGCGTGTCGGACCACGCACAGTGTAGGGTTCCGTAGTTACCCGTCTCCTTAAACATTTCAGAAAAATTGTAAAATGTATTTCACTATTACAAACTTGCACATGGTTTTAAGTCATTTTCTACGGAATTATTAGGATTTTTTTCCTTACCCAGTACCATTTTTTAAGTTGGTCCACTATTACTAACTTGTAAAGACTACTTAGCTGTGATAGTTTTTCTTTTAAATTCATTAAATATGCTACTACCATGAATTTTAACAGATCCTTGGATGGAAAAGTGGTTTTAGCAAACCCTCAATATTTTTAACCTATCCAACGACACCCCCACACCATGGCGTAGACGATAAAAAAAACCCTTACCCTAAAAGAAAATGTATTTTAAGATTTTATTCTACCACTTTGTCGGCATGATTAATATGTACTTATACCCATACCAAATTTAAACTTTCTAGCGCTAAGCGTCTCTGCGTTAAACCGCGGACGGACAGAAATACAGACAGACAGACGGACATGGCGAAACTATAAAGACTCCTTTTTGACTACGGAACCCTAAAAAGGACAAAGTTACTAGGATTGACATGCGCCACTGAAACGTTACGTAAAATCACCTACATTATGATATTTTGACAGTTGCTGTCACTAATGGATCTTCACTTTTTGCTTAGCCCAAAGGCAGAAGAAGTTGGTAGAATCATCACAGCGTTAATTTGTTGGATTCGTTTTTTCTTAATAACTTTATTTATGTGTATGTATGTATCTATGTATTTCTAAATGTTTTTTTTTTTTTTTTTCTTCTCTCTATTTTTAGTTTTTCTTTAAGTTGCACCTGCCATGTTGTCTCTGCACCACCCTAAGGTCGACTGGTAGAAAATGCCTAAGGCATTAAGTCCGCCTTTGTACAGTGTTTTTACTAGTGCAAAAATTTTTGATAAATAAATAAATAAATAATGCAGAAGCTTGAATTGGTCGTTTTGATAGGATGAATTAAAGGCGATTAACTAAAGAAATTCATTACACGGATGTTAATGGACGCGCAGGGGAGGGAAGCCATAGAAGGTCATACATTTATTGATGATGTCCTTCGAAACAGTCAGGTGTTTAGTACGTCGCAACTGGCTCGCGTGTAAAACTTACATACATTCATATTATCACGCATTTTTTCATGGGATTAGGTAGAAACTACAGTGAGACACCTGCTTTGATTCTTACATACTCCTCTTGCTTCGATTATCTATTCAGGCATAACTTTATTGTTCATTAACCGATCTTAATGATTCTTTTTGCATTGGTTTTAGTTATGGCTATATTGCATTTGCACTGTACTGGGAACTTCAAAGATAAACCAGTGACCTCCTCACCTTAAAATGAGTAAAAACTAGTACCAAAGCAAAATAGATATTTAACTATGAGCTGGTGTGGATTTGGACTGCGATGGCACACAAAGAAACTCCTTAACCACTCATTATGGGAATAATGTCACTTAGTTGTGGGGTATCACCACTAAAAAGTGGAAAATAAAAACTTTTTTACAAAATAAAAACCGACTTCCATATTAAAAACACTACAAAGTATAAAATAACTTTAATTTCGGAAGTCGGTGTCAAAAAACTAAAAAACAACCAAAAACACCGACTGCCGAAATTAAAGTTATTATATACTTTGTAGTTTTTAATATGGAAGTCGGTTTTTTTTCTACAAAATGTTACATTATGTCACTTGGATTTTCCTAATAAATCAAATAAAAAATATTACTTTGGAATGTAGAACTTTTCTTTATGTACCAAGCATACATAATACAATAATATGCTATTAGAACTCCTTGCAACTTAGAGTGTTAACACCTCACTTCTAATTTTATACTTCTATGTAAATTTATGTATACCTATCTGACGAGAGGCTCCTACATAATATATGTAAAGAATGAGTAGTACTCCGTATTTGGGTCTCCACGTGCAGTGAATGCCTACTACTTAAATAAATATTTAAGTTCATCTGTCTGGTTTTATGACAACTAACTTTTTTTTTTAATGATGGGAAATCATCAAATGACTTCTTCCGCTCTGGGTGGAGCGGAAGGGCGTGTCAGACTCTCACTGACTAAAACGCNCTAAAACCCATCCGTGTTCCTTCTAAAGCCCTTTGCTTTCCAGGGCCGCGGTGACTCTTTTGAACAAATTCCGCAACCCTGGCAGGCTCTGGCCCTAGCGGGCCCCGTCTTCTATGCTGAAATCTCTTTGAGGCGCGCGTGAAACACAACACTCTAACGACCTGGGCCTGGTGGTGATCGGACAGCGAGCCACCCAACGCTCGCCGTCCGCAGGCCCGCGCCACGGTGGCCGAGGATCGCCCTGCGACTCCCGACGCCCGGGGCGTCTTCTCCTGTAGCGGCGGTATAAGTCAAAGTCAAAGTCAAAACGTCTTTATTTCTAGTATTAAAATTATGTCTATCACTAATTTTACTAAAAAGATGTCGGTTTTTCCGCACATACATAATATTTTCATAAATGAATTGGCAAGGGACTGTCATAATATGAATCTTTTTTAAAAGTTCCCTAAGAGAATCACGGCGACGCAGATTATAAACGGCTCTGACAGCTCTCTTTTGTAAAATAAATATGGATTCAATGTCAGCAGCCCGACCCCACAGCAAAATACCGTACGACATAATGCTGTGAAAGTAACTAAAGTAGACCAAACGTGCGGTTTCTACGTCTGTTAACTGTCTTATCTTTCTAACAGCATACGCGGCTGAGCTTAGACGACCCGCAAGAGATGTTATATGAGGCCCCCATTGTAATTTCTCGTCCATTGTGATACCTAGGAAAACCGTCTGATTAATGAACTCCAGTTTTTCTCCATTCAATATGATGTCACATTCGCTACTTTTAATTCGTATGACAATTAACTTAGGAAATTGATGTTGATGTCCTAGCCGAGTGGACGAATATTTGCAAATCCCAAATTGTTGGGATTTGTATTCATTGTCCCGAATCCCACGCAAGCAAAGACACAGCACAAAACTACTGGCACAAGTTCAAGTTTATTTCAAACGTCATGCTTGCGTCGTGATTCTCCAAATATGGCCATTTGATCATGTTGCGTGGGTATGACAGAATCTGTGACAGCTATAAATATGGCCAGTAACATTTGAGATGAAGGTCAATGCACACGGTACCTTAAAGCAAATGGTGGTTCATGGGCATAGGTTTATAGCCTTTTTTGGCAGGGGAATATATTGGGCTTTCTTCATGCTTAAAGGGTTCTGTGGGAACGGCTTATGCTGTGGTTGAAATATTAGCCAAATTGCTATTATATGTGAGTAAAATGTAAATAAAAAAGTTTAAAACAATTAAAATATACAGATTACTATAGCAACGCGTGATGGGCATGCATTGCGCAGAGTGAGTTTCGGGGTGATTTTTAGGATTCCGTACTTAAAGGGTAAAAACAGGACCCTATTACTAAGACTCTACTGTCCGTCTGTCACCAGGCTGTATCTCATGAACCGTGACAGCTAGACAGTTGAAATTTTCACTGATGATGTATTTCCGTTGCCGCTATAACAACAAATAATTAACTAAAAAATAAAGAGGGCTCTCATAGTAGTTTTTGAACCCATGACCCATGAACCCGGACTCTCACACGAAGGGTTCAAAAACTACTATTTTTTGAACCCTTCGTGTGAGAGTCCGACTAACACTTGGCCGGTTTTTTATGAGGTCACTGAGCTCGTTCTAGGCTCTGATGGTGATCGACGGGGTGGTTTTAGTGAGGTAGCAACCTACACTCTCTGGCCTTTCCCCCATAACGCCAGGCACCTATTGAAGGTTTCCCCCGACAGCAAAACAAAGGTCACCCCTCAAGTAAAGGGAAAATATTCCGTTTTCCTGCTACAATAAATGAATGAACCAATTGCACTGAACACAATTCTTGGAAAGTAAAATAATCTAGTTCAGTATGATTCAAGAATACAACAAGGTAATTCCTGGCCAGGAATCTAGGTGACATTAAACATGATTAAGACCCGTTGGTTAACAACAATAGGGATGTTACCTGGGTTAAAAATATATTATTCTACTAGCTGCGTCCCGCGGTGTTACTCGCGGTTTATCAGATACTCCACGTGAATGTTGAAAATTATCCGAAGGGAACACACTCTCGGAATAAAAAGTAACCTATGTGTTAATCCAGGGTGTCAGCTTCCTGCATACCAAATTTTATCAAAATTTGTCCAGCCGTTTGCGCGTGAAGTAACAAACATACACACAACCACAAACTTTTTTTTTTGTAAGTGTAATTTGTTATAGGAATAATTTATTGTAATGTGGAATTAAAATATTAATGACAATTTATAATTCATATTTTATTGACCAATTTATTTAATGACTACTTTGACATTGAATTGCATCTAAAGAATATGCTTATTGAATTGTAAGGATGAATAATTATGAAATGTAATTTTGATGAATATTATCACGGTTGATGCACCATCTCTTCCTACCAATTTGTACGCCACGATGTGCGGCTGAACAAGTTAGAACTGTTCCTTATCACATTTTTATCTTTAACACCATGTTTAAACAAATAAAATTTACTTACATACTTCGCCTTTATAATATTATTGTGATTTAGTCCGTCAAGTACACATAATATACACAGTATACATTTAGCTCACGGAAAGCGTTCGGTTGACGATGACGCGAGTTCCATGATTTTTGTTCACCCAAAAAGTGCTCAACGCGCCTAAAAAAGTTTTCACTTAAAAAAAAAAATTGTAAAGTCCCATGCCATATGGGGCGAAACAATTGCCATCAGAAATTCCAAATGGACCCAACCCAGGAATCGCTCTCCCTCACGTTCGAAAATTGAGCTTGGAACCAAAAAACCACAAAAAAAAAAAATTTACAATACTTATTAACGTATTCTAAAACATTTTTCATTTTTAATATTCAAGTATGAATGTATTTATTTCACTTGCCCACGCCCGTGTGTCAGTGCGGGGTGCCAACTGAAAACCAGCGCTGGGTGTCTGACGCCCAGCAAATGCTGAGATGGTAACCCTTTCGGTATAGGCACGCTCAGCTAGCGGCTGGCTAGATAATTGTTGTCTTATGATTGTTCTCTTTTTTACTTTGTGTTTTGTTGCTATTGTGTTGTGTCTGTATTGAATAAATGTTTTCTATTCTATTCTATTCTAACCACTGAGGCAATCCAGTTTCGAGTTTGAGTTGTTCTCAATATTGTAACAGTGTGTTATTTGACCTTTCCGGATCTCTGGGTGACAGTTTACGCTATCTAACGTTTAGTCAAATGTCAGTCAAAGAGGTTAATGGTTAAGACACGATTTTCAAGTGTCTCAGTTTAAATGGTGGCGAGTTGCGGACATTTACTGCTTGGGTGGCATTTTTGGAAATTTTAACAGTATTGTTATGTGAATTATTCTGTATCGTACAGTTTTTTAGGGTTCGGTACCTCAGTCGGCAAAAACGGGATCACTTTGTTGTCTGTCTGTCTGTCTGTCAAGAACTTTTTTCTCAGGAACGGGTAAAGGAATCAAGCTGAAATTAACTCCAAGTATTTAGAACAGCTACTTCTTGGAGCAGTAAAAAAACAAGTTCCAACTTCAAAGTCAACGCAATCTAAAGATAAGGCCGTTTAAGCTCCGTTTATGGCGCATTATTTGACGCTCGCAAGGGAATCAAAACCTATTGGGTACCTAACCACAGTCCTGAAATTTTCCAACAAGATAGATCTGACAGTATAAGGTACAGGAAAAAGTCCGAAAATAAGGAATTTGTTCTTTTATTATAATTTAAAAAAATGCGAATACAAACTTATATTTTTGGTTGAAGAAATGACCATGACGTACATTGATGTATCTGTCACCGGAAAATAGCAAACTCCGTAAAATTATAAAATAACTTGAGAGATTGTAAACTCTTGATAAATTGTCAACTAGACATTTGGAATACCATTTTACGCATCAAAACTTAATAGTCTATAATCTCGCGAAGTCATTCCGAGAAAGTGTGGACTGACATAAAATGGCGACCAATCAGAGCACAAGTCTACAATTTAACCGTTTTCATGTGATAGTAAACCTGGAAACAAGGCTCTCATTGGTCTATTCAGAGAAAAAATAAAGACCAATGAGGGGCTACGTTTCCAATTTAACTATCACACCAAAACAGATAAATTGTAGACCAGACAGCTGATTGGTCGCCAATTTAATCTTACGAAGTTTGCTTTTTTTCCGGTGACATATACATATAGTGTAAAAGCCGGATAGTTGCCACACTTTTTATAAAAATATATAATTATTATATATTTAGTTAGTTGTCACTTTATTCATAAAACGGGTAGGTACTTTGGTTTATTATCTTCAAATTTGTGAAAGTAAAGAACATTATTTTTGATATTTCCAGAGTATTGGCGATTTTGCTCGACCTCTAAATTTTGTGACATCTATCCCATATGGGGGTTAGTTGCCTAATCCATGTAAATTACATTTTTTAGGATAGGTGCCCCGCCGAGAAAGAAGATCTTTATCGCGCAAAAACTTTGATCGCACCTTGCCTTCCCATGCAATCGCACAGACACATGCAACACGGTTTACTTAGTTGTCGTTGTAAAGTCTCTCGATTGATAAATAAAATAACATGTGATTCATCCGCGAAGCTAGAGTAATTAAAATCGAGGCAACTATACCCCTGGGGCAACTATCCTGGTTTTACCCTAATCCTTCAAATCATACCATGATAATTCGTTAGTCCAAAATAACCCTTTCCATGTCGTGCCGTACGAATAAGCTGAGGAGATGGTGATCACACAGAACATACATTACCTACTATTTATTTGTAGATCCAGGTAAAAGTTTACACATTAAATGGTCCATTAACTGTTATGAGTGCGGCAGTAAATCTTTGCTCGTCTTAAAAACATCGTAAATTTTATATCTAGCAGGAAAATCGATATTTATGAAATACGCTGAGAAAAGCTCATTGCTGATTTTAAATGATCTGAAAGCCAATTCTTCTACCTCAAACGTTCAAATTACAGTTTCAAATTCATTTCAGCGACAGTCAAAGAAAATTATAAAATAATGCGAATGATCTTAAACGTAATGAAAATTGTCCTTGCAATTTAAGATGAGATGAGATGGCACCAAACTTTAAATATACACCCGTAAAAAAATATTAAAATGCTACAAGGTATTATGTTTGCTCGAGGACCTAATTTCACCATCTCCCTTTCACTACCAGAATACCAAAAGTAGAAGACACCATCCGCACTTGGTTGATACCACCTAGTCGTACTAAGCTCTTTTCTTTCACATATTTATTGTGTTTAATAGTATAGTACATTATGCACCGAGGGAATAAAGCAGTGTCTTATGTCACGGGCGCCATATTTAATCATTAATGAACGATCCAGAATTAAGTCGTGGAAATCTCTACTAGCAAAGCCAGCCTTAAAAGCACGATCGCCTATACCCATTATAGACCATAGCGCCATCTTTAGAAAAAAGCGGTAACAGAAAACAGCCACGTTTTATGTTCAGTCATATGACTGTACCTATATGTAGTACATCTCATTTTTAAAACCGCAAGTTGTCATAAACGTTTTCAGTACTAGGTAGGTAGTCGTTATGCTAAACCGAGTTACAGCTATAGTAGAACAAAAGGCAGCTAGACAGCAAAAGTGAAACTATTAGCTCTAGCTTCATTGTTTCATTGGTAAAGCGTGAACGTTGCAGTTAGACTGGGAAATAGGATGTTTTGTGAAATGTTTGATTGGGATATTATGACCTTGGGAGTTTAATAATAAATGCATACCAACATTTTTGTTTTTTATCCTGCACTAGCAGGAACTCGTGGCTAAATAGTAACAGATGCATCGGTCGATAGTCGAGGTTAAGCAACGTGTGCCGAGGTTGGTCAGTGGATACCCGTTCATAGCTCGTCACAACTGACCATCCGTGCCTCAGAAAGCACGTGATGCCTTTGGTCCCAGCTGTCATTTGAAGATCTTTGACAGTCGTCATTGGTAGTCTAAAGCCAGAAAAATCTGACAAAAGTCTTGCCAAGGAGGAGTATAGTTGCCGGTACGAGTCGTAAGCACAGATGAATAGCAGCCGGTGATCTCGCCACTGTACGGTGGGCGAACGAAACTTGCAAGCGCAATAGTCGATGAGTATTGACTGAAAAACCAATCACGTGAAGCGTCAGAGCTGTCAACGTCAAACCGACCAATGGAGAGTATGCTCACGACTCGTGCCGGTTATAATATCATGTTACCCATTACTGGGTTGTGAAGGTTCAATAGTCGCTCCAAGTAAAATACTGGTATTCAGCGGCATTCGGTGAAACTAGAATCTGATCCAAATATAGTGGAGAATGCTAGGTAATTTGATTTAATTCTGCAATAGTCCTGGACCAACAGAAGATTTTCACTTGCATAGAACATACCGACAGGGATAATCGTCGGTTGGTGCTTCACAACATTTAAAGCGTCTAACGGGACCTCTGCTTCGTCCCCTCGTACGTCGTCCGGGATCCTATCCTATTAATATTTTTTTTGACAACTAGTTTTGAACGATATTTAGACTGTCTCTTCTATGGCTGCCTAACAGGGTTACTTATAAAGGACACTGAATTAAATACTTCGTGAATTATAAACGGATTCGAGTTTTTTTAGTTAATGAATTAAATAAGTAAATAAAATATTTATAAAAAAAAAACTAAGCATGCCTATGAGTGTTCATAGTTTATTTTATCATCATAGCAGCCGAAAGACGTCCACTGCTGGACATAGGCCTCCCCCAAAGGGGGCGTTTGCCATAATCGCCACGCATGGCAGGCGGGTTGGCGATCGCAGTATAACTGTTACAATGCACAGAGAACGCTGCTGCCCATTCTCTGGTGAATCCCTTAGTGGAGAAGTGATGGCATGGTGCTCTTTTTTTTCTGTATGGTGTCGGACGTAGTTTATTCAATTTAGTTTAAATCTATACTAAAGTCAAACTTAGTGTAGGATTTCCATAAACTAAACCAGCTTTGATACGAGTACTCGATTCTCTCAAGATTTAATTATAAGTAATGTTTCAAACCTTTCACACCAAATAAACCTATTCCTCACAATCACGTTACCCAGCCGGACATTTCCCAAAAAGTCCAACAAATCCTCCGTGCCACTACATACGTACACCGTAGGTAGGTCGCTAACAATGCTATGACATCACCGGACTGCCGCCAGCCGTCGAGCGTGATCTGAATGGACGGACAGACGGACCGATTATGTAACTAGTTTGCGCAGTATGCTTTACGAGGATTACAATATTAGTTAACGGTTTATATGGAAATCTATCGATGACCGGTGGTTAAAATTCTACTGGGACTCCCTTAAGGCTAGATGGAGTTACTATTCAAAGAGTTGCTAGTCGCAATTTTGTACCCATATATTTCAAATCATCATAACATTGTATTTCTATTTCAGCAAAGACTTTTACAAGTCAATTTTCATCAATTTAATGCCGGTGATTACCAGCTAACTACCTTGAGAAGAAACACCTAATCAAACTCAGAACTCAAAACTCTTAAATCATATGAGAACCATGTACTTTGAAGAAAGGACCATACGAATTTGAGTGACTTGTCCAGACTGTGCAAGTATTTTTCAAGTATCGCTTATCTCATTAGAATTTAAAGGATTCTCTTGTTCAACGATTTGACGAACAAATACCAAACTAAGGACATTATTAAAATCTAAGTCAAAGTCAAAACAATTATTCCAATTAGGCCATTAAAAGGCACTTTTGAATGTCAAAATTACAGCAAAAAAATATGTATAAAAATAAAGTGACTCCTGTCCATTCACAAAGGTAATATAAAAAAAAAGAACATGAAACTATCCCTCGATTTCCGCATTAAAGTAGGGTAAGTATCCAAATAAAAAAATCGGCCATTGTTCTCATTAATAAAATTGTGTAATCAAACTCAAAAACTGAAACAAAGTGATCATTACAACTGAAAACTATGTAACTACCGTCCTACAAATATACCATAAATGAAAAAATACTTCAGTGTTGAACTGAAGGGACCAAATGAACTCAGAACGCAAAGAGAAATGAAACTTAATTGAACCGTCAATTTTGAAAAGTGTCTGTATTTTCCGAGAATTTTCAATCGAGTTTCCATTTTATTTTGCTGTAAGATAGATAGGAATGAATTAATGGAATGCAGTGAGGTTGGTTGAAATTGTACGGTTTTAAAATAAAGGAAGATTTCTAATGATTGAAATAGAAGAATATCTAAGTTATGCGTCCGTGGTGAGTGATGAAAAAAAAAGATTGCAAATCGACAGGGTTGGGACCTTGCAGCACGTTAATAACATTTTCGAAATATGGCTAATTTATCTTTACTCAGTACGTACACATACACACAAACAAACAAAATAAATTCACTTTGGCGTCAAAAAATTCATCCGCATCGCTGTCAACTGGAAGTGAACCCAAAAGACTGGCGGTATTGCCACGTGTTATGGGAATGCTTATATTTTGACCAGGGTAAAAGCCAGCCCTTGGCTCACGCAAAGTGTCAACCTTGCTTACGTCTTGAGAGATATTTAAACAAGTTATGCGCACTCGGACCAAGAAACAGCTCGAAAATATAACTACCAACAAGTTAGTTTTAATGAATTTTAAATCAGCCTTCAATATGCACATTTTTCTCGTCCACCGACTCATAAGAAAGCCATACAATAGCCCGTCAAGATGCAAAGCTATTAAACTAGAACTACCCTCGAAACCGTCCCTAACTGGCTGTTATTAAAAAGCTAGGCATTTCATGGGGCCATTTCGACCCCTTTACGAGTTCGAAGGGGTAAAAAATACTCTCCAAAAGTACTATAAACGGCAAAGACTATAAAGCAGAGGGTCTTATTATTTCATATATTGCCATTTAAGGTATGATTGGGGGTCTTTCGTATATTCACATCGTTGATTTTATGTCACCAGGTAGAGAAGGGTTGTGCTAATAAGGCAGTTTGTGGAATTGTCGTCAAATGGCGATGGGGGACAATTTGGAATGGATTATGGGGTAGTTTGATGTTTAGGGGTCTTACTTTTGGGGTCGGGAATTTGTCATACATCTAGCAACATAACAAGGACTTCCCATGACAGTTTTCAGGAACGATTTAGGAGATAAACATGCTGATAATCTTGTTGAGGATTTTATGTTCAACGCCATTTTGTGAATGAGAAGATATGATGGGTCGTTTAGCTGCTTGAAGACCCCAAAACAGTCCAATTTACTTTCTAGCGTGTTAAAATGGTAGAACAACCCCTAATTTTTTGTCGAATGTCTCCCTTGGGACTCGTCTTTTAATAAGACAGGGAAAAATAATAAAAAAGCTTGTGGAACCTCATTTGGACAAAAGGATTAGTTAATAAGGTCTATCCTTCATTTGCCGAGACATATTTTCTTGGGTTGGATAAATGGAGTTGTATTTTAGGTAGTTATGTTATATATTTTACTGACCACTGGGTCAAAATATATGTGACATTGCTTTGCAGTTAAAACAATGTCACATAAGGTAAAAATCTAAAAGTTTTAGGGCCTTACAATAAGTAAATATTAAGCAATAACGCGTTATTTAGCGGGCTGTATTTCATGAACCGTAATAGGTAGATAGTTGAAATCACAGAGCGTGTCTTAGGTCCCTATAACAATATATAATTAAAAAAAAATATTAAACGGGGCTCCCCTACTAGAAACGCGTTTTTTGCTCGAACTTAAAACTGAGCATTTCAAGTGTAAACCTGATTGGCAACAGCTAAACACTTGAAATGCTCACAGAGTGTGTAGTGGATTATAATAATGACGATGGTACGGAACCCTTCATGCGCGAGTCCAACTCGCACATGGCCGGTTTTTAAAAAATATTAGATAATACGCAAGTTGCCACCAGATATTTCTAGTCATCCTTAGTCAACTATTGCCTCTAGAATTCAAACGCTTCTACTGAGCATGAGGTCCTGGAGCTGATTACCAGGTCGAGCAAAGTATTATTGGATATTTCCATTAATCATTTTGTCAGTTTAGATTAGTGCCCGTTGATGGTGATAGGCTCGCCCTCTTTTACATGAAACTTATCACACTATATTTATATCACACTAATATTATAAAGGCGAAAGTTGTGTGAGTGTGTGTATGTGTTTGTTACTTCTTCACGCGCAAACGGCTGGACCAATTTTGATAAAATTTGGTACGCAGGAAGCTGACACCCTGGATTAACACATAGGCTACTTTTTATATATGCTAGCTTCACCCCGCGGTGTTACCCGCGGTTTATAAGATACTCCTACTGTTTACTGAATTTCAACGCGTCTACTTCACTGCGCATATATTTCTGTAATTAATGAAACTCGTTGTGCTTAATTTTCCAAAAGTAACCTTTACTCCACAAACTTCTACGCCCCCTCTACCTCATGTAGAGGGGGCGTTGAAGTTTGTGGAGTACCTACTAAATCCACGCGGACGAAGTCGCGGGCAAAGTACTAGTATTAAACATATTCATACCAAAAATATATTAATATAACTGGCGAAATGCAGCTGTACTCCTATTTTTTAAAATGATTAATAAGCTCGCATTTAACTACAATCTCAACTGATAGAAACCGACTATGTGGTCGATGTGGAGCACGCTAGCCTAGAAGTAACTTGTTCACTCTTAACTTAAAGACCCCAAGGTTATAGGTAGCTGAAGGAAACGCAGACTCCGGCAGGGAATTCTATTCCTAAGGTGTCTTTTGGGGTTTGGTGTCTGCACTTAGTCCTTCTGTTGGATCATTGTGCGTAGACCAACTAGCTTACCTACCTCCACAACCAGATTGTAGGCCTCTCAGTTTATTCAGGATGTCAGTAAGAGAATTCGGTGTGTACCTGTGCACTCAAGTAGCACGTGTGCCACCGTTTCCTCCGCCTCCATGCATGCTCTGCAAAGAGTTTTGTCCTTTATACCTATCATGTGGAAGAGTCTGGTCAGTGATATAGTTGTACTATTAGGTACACCACTGTCTAACCCTTTAGGAATTACCATCGTGGTCTTATTTTATGTTATGCCTCTAAGAGACCATCTAAACGATACGCCGCATCTTCGAAAATATTCAATCTATGCCGTTTTAACTGCCCTCGTAAAGCAACGCACAGAATAATAATCTTTATAACTATCCATTTACGAACAACAGACGCGATGTTTCCTATGGCAGTATACAATTATTGGACATTACTCTCTTGGCGATATTATTATGGATTTGTAGGCAAAATACTTGGCTCGATATTTTTGTGTGTGGTCTGGGGCATAAGGTCATGCTATCTCCGTATGAATGAAAGTTGATTTGGTAATATTTTAATGAATGACGTACCTACTGTTTCTTCTGATAATAATTTTAAAGCAGTTTTGTACTTTATCGATGTCATTCATTGATATGATAAGCCATTTGACCACCGTCTCACCTGATGTTAAGCGATGGTGTGTTCGAAGACGGAGCGTGCTTGCCAAGAAGTAACCTATTCACACTTGACTTAAAGACCCTCAAAGTCAAAGTCAAACATTTATTTGCAGATAAATATGGTTACAAAAGTTCTTATAATGTTAATATTAGTAGCTTAACATATTCAATCATAACATAATGACATGCAAATTTTTGGTATACAGTTCATTATTTATATTTAAACTGAAGAAATTCTTTTATAATTATAGAAGGGATTCTCAATTAGCCATCTTCGTAAAGCCCTTTTGAAGCGCACCATTGGAAGTTCTTTAATTTGGTTAGGAATTTTGTTATAGATCTGAATACTCACAGGATAACAGCTTCGCCTATATAGTTCCGTTTTTATTCTTGGATTAATTAGTCTATTAGGATATCTAGTTTTGAACTCACATTTATCTCCCAGTTTTTCAAACATCTCAGGATGAGATTTGGTAAATTTACATACTTCCTCAATATAAATACTAGTTAATGTAAGCCTCCTCTGTTCTAACTTCAAGTTTTAAGTTCGAACCACGTAAAATTGAAACTGTGTCCTTTGAAAGGTTCATAAGAAAACGAGAATCAGATCGCGTAAGTCTGTCTGACATATCGCTGAAGTTGAAATGGACTGTTTTGGGCCAACAGAGCGGCACACACACTTTGATTTTAGCATAATACATCTATTGTTATTTCTGTGTACCGTGCGTGTTTCATGTACTGTTGCTAAATATTATTTAATTATTTCTCTTATATCTTTTAAATATCATCTTTCTTTGCTTAGTTCAACTTAGAAACTTCGTAAAGATGAAGAAAAGCTTCCTGAGTAGGGCTAATTGATCTAAACACCAATTAGTTCCAGTCCACTTTTGCAGGGCATGGTTTACTACACATTTTTTACACTATAATATTGTTTACACTAAATATGTTTTTTTAATAATAATCTTAAAATATCCGACAGTGGAGAATGTTCGACCTTCTTATCTTCTACGCCAGCAGAAAATCCACTAAGAAGGTAAGTGTAAGAAGACCGCCGAAGGGTAAAACGGGACCCTATTACTAAGACTCCACTGTCCGTGTGTCTGTCTGGCTGTATCTCATGAACCGTGATAGCTAGACAGTTGAAATTTTCACAGATGTTGTATTTCTGTTGCCGTTAAAATGAAATAAAATTATAAATAAAAGGCCCCATACAAGAAACATGTTTTTTTCGGCTTATGGTACGGAACCCTTCGTGTGCAAATCCAACTGGCACTTGACCAGTTTTATTACTTAATTCTACATACTTACAGCTAACTTATAACATATACCTACTTACACATAACAAGCAAAGTTATGTACGTCACGACTTACGTTTAAAATATTCTTTAAAATAACAGTATTTATTATTGGGGTGACACCACAATAGTCAATCCAGGCTAGCTACGCCACTGCCCAATATATTTGGAAAAAGACTAAGCAGGTTGTAGTTTTGTGTTTTATCGTGCAACTGTGAACTAAACTAGATATTGACTTAATTATTTAATTAGAAAATTACCAATATCGATTGTATATTGAAGCAATTTCTATCAACCGACATTTCAAGAACACGGACCAGAAACGTTTGTGTATAGAAGTCAGAACAAAGCTCTGTTGTTGAGTTTACATAATAAATTATATACAACGTTCTGTTAGAAGCAAGAAATGTGGAGCAGACGAATTTATTACACGGGTTCTTGGAAAAATGAATAGATTGGGTTTTGAACTGAAGTAAGAGAAGAGGTACTGGGAAAAGAGAATGAGCGTTTTGACTCAGTGCTTTTTCGTTTGATAGCTTCATTTTGTTGTATCAGACAACCCGTCTGACAGATTTTTATTTATTTTCAGACTGTCATCAATATAAATTGTATACCTAACGTGACTTTGATTTTTTTTTGTGTATAACGCCTAAGGACAGATTGGAAACGCTTAGGCGTACCCCCGACGCCAAGCCACAAAATCGCAGTATATTTTGTCACATATTTGTGACGTTTGGCGTACAGGGCACGCGCTTGCTGGTCACTTATATGTGACAATGGCGTTCTAAAAGTTAATTTCGTCGCAATATACGGTGTATACTATAATTATGACATTCTAGACGCATTTCTTTTAGTTCAATCACAGATTTGATGCCACCGGACTGCTTGAAAAGTGTCTTGTTTCTAACTTTTTAATTATTTTTTTTTGCAGTCAGGTTTTTTTACACATCTAGTCAATGTGTTTCTTTCCTACATATTAGTGAGTTACAGGTTTGAAATCGTCTTCTCGAGCCCTTTATTTTTATACCCACATGACCATGTCATGAAAAATACGACTTTACACTTACCGTACGGCCGCCATCTTGTTTTTTTTTTCAAATTAAATTATCCTATTTGACTTTGGCGGTTAATGAATGTAATATTACCTCATTTGTCAAAATCTATTCAGTCGTTTATGCTACAGGATGTGCCAAGGGAAAAGACATGCATACAAATAGTCTAAGAAAAAATCCCCTCCTTCAGAAGTCGAGTAAAACGGGCAAGAGCATGATGAAACGTTTGTAGGATCGTATCATGAACTAAATCATACGTAGTGTTTAAAATACACTAGATCTAAGAAGTTACTCGAGCAAATGACGCATCAACAGTCATGGCCCTCCCACACTCACACTTGATCTATGTCCACAGGTCAATCAATAATAAACTACCCACTAATTCCTCTTGTTTAACAGGAACAATAACTAGACTACTTCTAGTGAATATTTTTAACTCTTAACAAGCCCTCTCGGGGTTTAATCAAGGAAACACTGTGGAGGACTTACCTACCTAGTTGGTCTTTGTGAGTAGTTGCATAGAGAAAGGAATCAACGCGCCGGCAACAGTAACTAGAGACGCCATCTTTTCTAGCATAATTAATGCACATATCTTATTCTTATGACTACTTTTTTAGTTTTTATTCCATTAATACTTAACTAACTATATACACTAGAAATACTCTTAACTAAATTAACCCTAAAATATGGCGTTAAAAAATTCATCCGCATCGCTGTCGACTGGAAGTGTACCCAAAAGACTGGCGGCATTGCCACGTTGTATGGCAATGCTTATTCTTTGACCAAGGTAAAAGCAAGCAAGGTGATAGCTCGACAGTTGAAATTTTCACAGATTATGTATTTCTGTTGCCGCTATAACAAAAAATAATACAAATTAAAAATAAAAGGGGGCCCCTATACAAGAAACATGTTTTTTTCGGCTTATGGTACGGAAACCTTCGGCCTACGGCCACCGTAGGCGCGGGCCTGCGGACGGCGAGCGTTGGGTGGCTCGCTGTCCGATCACCACCAGGCCCGGGTCGATGGCGCGTTGTGTTTCACGCGCGCCTCAAAGAGATGTCAGCATAGAAGACGGGGCTCGCTAGGGCCAGAGCCTGCCAAGGTTGCGGAATTTGTTCGAAAGAGTCACCGCGGCCCTGGAACGCAAAGGGCATTAGAAGGAAGTTTTAGTCAGTTATAGTCTGACACTACAAATTACAAACGAACGAAATGACTTCATCCGCTTTAGGTGAAGCGGAAGGGCCGGATGAAGTCATTTGATATTTGATGATTACCTATACTTAAAAGAAAAAGAGCTGCCGCCGGGGAGTCTCCTAGCTCTATAAGCACTTAGGTTGCAAGCGTTCATCTGGGGCTTAATTTATGCATTAAAGTTTTAATCAGTTTGTCATGGAAAAATGTTAAGAAAAGTTTACAGTGTCTGTGAAGAAAATAGAGGATATTTGCTACAGTGTTGTTACATTTTAAAGGCCTGGAGTGTAATTTTTCGCATCATGCATGTTTTGTATTTAGTTTGACATGTTTAGTCTAAATTTCTACGTTATTTTTTACCGTTTGTTCACAAAAGAAACACTACAAATTACAAACGATTTTCATGCAGTCAAAACGGAAAGAAAGAATAACAGAAAGTTTTGTATTTTATAAACCGTGGAAACATGATCAAAATGTGATAATCAAGTGAAATAATTAGGTTACTAACAGCTGTATATGTTAAGTACCTAAAATAATAGGGCCATAATGATCTCAGTAGAAAATTTTATTTAATAAATTAAATATATGACTTAATCTTAAAGTTTACTCGTAAGTATTTAATTTGTTACCTGTAAAGAAAAAACCAAACGCAATATATCATAAATACACAATCATAAAATGTTTATTCTTCTGTTATCTTCTCTTCTCTTCTCTCGTAGAAAAGTCGGCACTAACACACCTGAAAGTTTGCTCACCTTGATTAAAACACAGGTTCGAGCAACAATTCAGGCCCATCAGTGTACCGTACTGTCTTCTGATCTTCTGTACAATTCTTCTCTTCTATTCTGTATCATTCTTCTTTCTTCTGTTTCTTGTTTTCTTGTTGGTGCAACACAAAAATTGGGTACACACTTCCAGTCGACGGCAATGCGCTGATTTTGACGCCACATTTTAGGGTTAATTTAGTTAGGAGTTTTTATTTTTATTTCTAGTGTATATATTAAGTTAAGAATTTATTAAAGTTTTACTCAGACTCTGATTTACCCTGATAGGTGGGTATCAATATCTTAGCAGACTTGACCTCATACAACTGTTTATATCAAAATGAATAAATTAACCAAGACTCTAAAATCAAAATGGCGCCACTAAATGTCAAAAGACGCGCCTTCCAAATAAACCCAAAAAATGGACTACAAATTTGCAACACCAATGTTTTTAATTATAGCTTTGTTAAGAGTAATTACTACTTCTTATTATTAATAATAGATCTATCTAGTAGCCAATCATGGAATAATAAATGATTGATTTGATAAGATATTGTAACGGAGCCTGTTTTCTATGCGCGTGAGTCATTTTGAAGGTAGACTAGTCTGGGCGTTGAGGTTGTTTTGTGTATCAAGTTTCTTTTGTAATTGATAGTCAAATAAATTTAAATAAGGCAACATGCCTATTATGAATTACATTCTTAGTTTTTGTATGTAGAGTGAATGGCAAGTTTTATTCGGAGGCTGTTGGTCAACATTTAAAAAAATAAGTTTAGGGCGTAAGCATTTTATATTCAAGGCTTTAAAATAATTAAAAACATAATTTTCTGCCTGTGCCTTAAATAGTAATAAAAATTTCATTTTATGTATTTACCTACACACCAATTTAACTCTTAGAAATAATTGAGTTCTCAATGGATATTGTGAACCAATATCAATAAAAACAATACCTCTAACCTGAACACTCATAAAATAGACCAAAAACAAACAACAAATCAAACACGAAACTATCAACAAAAAAGATCTACATCATTATCACACTGACAGCAAAAATGGCGCGAAAAAGACTTTTGACATCTGTCAATTACGCACGTTCGGAAACGCGACACGAATCAACACAATTCGATTGCGAACAAACAATCGGTGATATGTAGATTGGCTTAGTTAGAATGGCCGTAGTATTTGTGTTAGTTTCAAGATAATGACTGGTCGGTTGTTAAAACGTTGACACTAGTTGCGTGGGGCGCCCGCGGCGTTGACGGCTACATTTAGGTTAGTTTGTATGTTATTATGTTTGGGCTTGATAAGGTGGCCGTATTAAATGGGCATGAGACACGTGTGAATAGAGACCTGAATTCTTATTTTGAACTTTTAGGTATACATATGTTATTCAGGTCTGACGTTTGTCCAAAATGAAAACGGTATTCATTTCGTCCGGGTAAGAACTTAACATTGTAACCATTTTAAAAATGTAAAACCTTTCTCCTCATTGTTCGATTTTCCTCTTTTTGCTATAAGCATTTTACTTATGTCAAGCAGAAAAGTCCAATAATACCTTTTGCTAATCATATGGATCTCAGACCCCTTATAATTTTGTTTTTTTGTGTGTTTTTTTAATAGCAGCCCGTAGTCCGGAATTGAACCCGGTTGATTGCATTGTGGTCGTCCCCGATTAGGTACATGGAATTTAAATATAAGTCCCCACTTATATTAAAATTTAAATTTCATGTACTTATACCATGTGTATAGTGCATCCAAATTTCCCCAAATGTGGATGCAATATAGGAAAACCTCTGCCTTACCCCTTTTTATATTGATGTGAAATCATGAAATTACTTCTTCCACTCTGGGTGAAGCGGAAAGGCGTGTCAGACTCTTACTGACTAAAACCCATCCGTGTTCCTTCTAAAGCCCTTTGCGTTCCAGGGCCGCGGTGACTCTTTCGAACAAATTCCGCAACCTGCCTAACCCCTTACAGAATACAAATGTTATTATATACGTCACAGCCAACTAGCTTAATCAGCCATTTCATTAAAAGCCTAGCCTATTCATTGAACTATGCCGTTTAATTAGCGACAAAAGTGACATGGGTAAGTCCAAAGATGTCACTTAGGTCGCTAAAAGATCGGCGCAGTTAAATGAAAAGGCTTGGTCACCAATTAAACTGCTGATCAAGCAATTTGGCTACGACATACAACGTGCAACAGAATAAACGCAATACCTCTTAAGGGGTCATTGTACTCATCATTAAGAACAACTTTTACTACGAAACCAACCCCGAAATCGCGATAAAAACATCAGCTGTTCCATAATTTTGCCGAGTTATGCGCACAGAAATGTATGAGAGAAGATTTCAGTGTTGGTCCCATAGTGAAAGTTGTTCATAATGATGAGTACAATGATCCCTTAAGAGGTATTGCGTTTATTCTGTTACACGTTGTACATAATGTGTTAGAAACCTGTAAAGATCCCTCGACCCTCAATATCCGTTTATAACAATCAATTTTCTGAGTTATAACGTGCGTGATGGAGACTTAACTTCGTATCGTACGCGTGTATAAAAAATCAATAGCCCATTCCTGTCCGTGGCCCCGGTTGCCCCAAAAATGTAATTGGATAGCCCATAGCCCACCTAATTAATATTGTAATATATACTATAATACAATATTAATACTTTTAATATTGTAATATGATACATTTACTAATAGTATGCGATACCTATCAATCTTAAATGTTTAAAAAGCTAATGTAGGTCTGGTGAAACGTTTATGTAGAACTAGCTGCCGCCCTCGGCTCCGCCCGCGTCAATTTCGAGAATTATCCCAAGGGAACATACTCCCAGGTTAAAATGATTTGTATGTGTTATTCTAGACTATAATCTACTTCTGTGCCAAATTTCATCAAGATCCGTTCAGCCGTTCTGACGTGAAAGAGTGACAAACATACATCCATACATATTAACTTTCGCGTTTATAATATTAGTAGGATATTTTGAGTGGGCGGATGGTTTTTGAGTTGAATTTGTTCTGGTCCTTAAGTTTGCCATTGAAATTGTAATCTTCTCTATAATACATTGTTGTCTTACAGAGAGGGTTACTGGAGGAGAAAGATATAGAAAACAATATTGTTCTTTTTAAATGATGCCCTGCGTAATTTTTTTTTATGTGTAGAAATACATAAAAGTACTATTCCATATAATTATAATACCTCCTGGTGTATTCAACTAAGTAATGCCAAAATTTCAAATAAAAATGTCAATTTGAAAAGATGACCTTCGCAATCGTATAAAGGAAAGAAATGTGTTTTAAAGTTGCTAAGATTTTTTGTTCAATGACTACGATTAAATACAAGATATAGCAAGCGTTAACCAATGTATATTTTGGCTAATAGAAGACACATTTCAGGTTATAAATGGCTTGACGATCACCAAACCGAAAGCCCACCCAATTTTATTATAAACCAGAGCTCAAATACAATAGTAAATTCACCGGCACAAATACCCAGTGTTGCCCAAACCAATAATGAGATCGAGATCAATCCGCAGTGTTGCCAACATCAATATCTATATCTGCCAGCATTCAGCCATAAACAAGCAGACGTTTATTTTAAATCATATTTTATCCACCTCGTAAATTGTTTATGATAAAAGCGTTAGTGTCTGCTAAATGTGAATTTCTAGAAAACGCAATGTTTTTGTTTTATTCGTTTCGACAAATAAGAAGCGGTGAAAAGTAGATATTATGACACTTGTTTTGTTTTTAACATTTGATAAATGTGTGGAGGCCTTTTCTAGTTTAAAATTACCCAAAAACATTGACGTGTTATGTTTAACCTACTTACAAAATAAATATCATTTATCAGCGTTATGTCTGGGTAAAATCGTTATGGAGACTTTACAAGGAGTCAAAACTTTATCATACTTTATCCTTTCTTCACATATACTTTTTACAGACAAAAAACTAACGATATATTGAAATAACTCTATGTACATAAAACTCACTGAAAGGATTCTTCTTATATAACTTCATTACGAAAGCCGAGTAATTTAAATCGGGTAGTTACTGACTAAAAATAACTTTTGACTGCCCTTCTTACGTCACTGTAAATACACTAAACGTAGGAAGCGCCCTACAGATATTTTACAAAAATGTTGACGTAATCACAAAACAATTTTATTAACAAAATACACTACAAAAAAAATAGCTGTACGTTTTGGCGAGTAATGCGAACAAAAAAGACTTATTACTGAACAGTAGATTTTTCAGCATAAATTGTCTCTTTGATTGATACTTGATGCTTAGGTTAAATTTGTCTGGTCATTGAAACTGAACCCTGAATATCGTGACATTGGTATCATCATCATCATCATCTTCCTGCCCTTATCCCATGTTACTTGGGGTCGGCGCAACAAGTTTTTTTCTTCCCTTCTGTCCTGTCTGCCGTCACGCTATCACTAACTCCCTTTTCTTTTATATCACTCCTCACACAATCCATCCATCCTTTTCTTTGGCCTTCCTCTCTCTCTCCATCCATCCACATTTATATTCATAACTCTTTTAGTTACGTGCATTTCATCCCTCCTCTTCACATGACCATCACTGGCGCCACTTTTAAACTACCTCAAATGAACTCATTCACTTTATCCATTCTCGATACTCCACACATCCATCTCAACATTCTCATCTCCGCTACATGCAATCTTTTCTCATCCGTCTTTTTCACAGCCGAACATTCTGATCCATACAGTACGACAGGTCTTATCACGGACTTATAGATTTTGCCCTTTAACTTGAGGGTCCAGGTCATCCTTGGGTCGAATGTTATTCCAGTGACTTGTCGCCATTTCATCCATCCTGAGTTGATCCAGTGTGTAACGTCTCGGTCAATATCTATATGACATGGGTATCATGTTATACATATTTATGGAAACAGTTCTATAATTCACTAATTCTACAATTTCTTAAGCTACGTTATATTCGCATCTCAGTTGCAATCTGTCGGAAACACCTCAATTTCCAACACATTACATTTTAACGTTGCTTAAATTTAGTAGAATTGGCCCTCTTTACAGAACCAAAAACCACAATAGAATAATTACATAACACAATCACCAGAAACGCCCAAAAACATAAAACAAAACACAACAACACAATTTAACAGCGAAAATGAACACTAAAAAACACGAAACGGTGTTCGTTGCACTGACACATCATTCATCACAAGAATATGGCTGAATTTCCAACCAGCCAACCTGTTGCTCGAAACAGGAATATTTCAACTAAAACATGGGAAATATGGCTCTTGCCTGCACATTGAGGAAAACTTGAAATTGAGTAGAAAGTATATTCGGAAGTTAGATGAAGTTGGATTGACAAGTTTTTTGTGAATTTCAGAAGTCATAATGATGGTGTATCTGTTTAATGGCAGTTTTATTGGTTTCGAATGTAGAATTCATATAATATTCCGATAGGACGAATCATTGATGTCATTGGCAATCTGAAATAAATCTTTGTAAACATCTTGTTTTTACCTTGTGGAACGCAATAAATGAATATGAAATATCTGTAAAATTGTTTGTCTGTTTATTTCATCTGCCTAGCCTTTTCCCAATTATATTGGGGTCGGCTTCCAGTCAAACCGGATTCAGCTGAATTTTAAGTGGAGCGGCTGCCTACCAGACCTCCACAACCCATTAACTGGGTAACACGGTACTCATTACTCTTTTTTTTGAAAATCATTAGCTTCGTTTAATCCCAGAAAAATAATCAGGTCCTGGGGCCACGGTAGCAAAAGTTACAATAAAAGCAAAAAAACAAAGCTTCAATTAATGACTTTTAAAAAAATAATTACGTACGGCGATGCGCCACCGGTACATGGTGGACATCTCACCAAACGTTTTGGGATCACATTCATTGTGCGTACAGCTAAGGAGTGGAATTCCATGCCGGAGGCTGTGTTTCCTGACAGCTACAACCTGGAAGTCTTTGTTACTTCTAGTCAAACGTGCTCCGTCTTCGACCCCATCATCTCTTACCATACCAGGTGAGATAGTGGTGAAACGCGTGCCTATAAATAGTAAAAAAAGACTGGAATATAATACATTAACTGACCTAAAAACTATCCTAAAAATTAAGTACAGAACCACTAAAACCCACCTAAATTCTAGCCATCTCATAAAACATGAACGTGTAAACACAACACGCGAATTCTGGGAACTTTCCTACACGCTCCCATAGACACCATTAATATCTATAGGTATACCTAGTCTATGGTACATTTAGGTTAATGCCACCACACCCGTGGCTCGCGTGACCACAGACAAAGTGGCACTACACGTAATTGAATTAGCCAATATCCCCCTCATTCACTTAATGCTATCCATTCGGCTGATGGTTATCGCAAAATGTGCAGCCGTTTTCTATCTTTAATTTGTTGATAGTTTTAATTGATGGATTGGTATTAATATCGTGTGGTGTGGATTCTTTTTTTTTGTGGTGATGGAGTGGTGTATTGTATATTTTTTCTACTTTTAACGGTTCTATAGTTTTAATGTTTTACTGTAAAGTATAAGTTTGTAATGTTATTTAGTAAGATGGGTTTGAATAACTATTTTTGGGCTGTAGGAAAAGTGGCATTTTATTCGACTAGATGACCCGGTAATTTTGGGACCACCTAAAATTGAGGCGAAAACAAAAATAAAATCGGTAGAGCCATTTTCGAGTTTTTGCGAGACTAAAGCACGGCAATAGAAGATAGATTTTGACTGTCAAAAGGTACAAAATTATTGATTATTTCTACTGAAATATAACGTGATGAATCCTAAATACTCATTTTAGATTTTTGACAAACTTTATCACTATGTCACTATCGCCACTTTGACTACAATCGTAAAGCTTATAAAAGAAAATCTATTTTTGCGAAGAAATTCTTATATTTAGGGTTCTGTTCCCAAAGGGTAAAACGGGACCCTATTACTAAGACTCCGCTGTCCGTCCGTCTGTCACCAGGCTGTATCTTATGAACCGTGACAGTTAGACAGTTGAAATTTTCACAGCTGATGTATTTCTGTTGCCGTTATAACAACAATAATTTTATTGTTATAGCGACAAATACAAAAAAAAAACAGAATAAAATAAATATTTAAGGGGGCTCCCATACAACAAACGTGTTTTTCTTTGCTGTTTTTATAGGATAATGGTATGGAACCCTTCGTGCGCGAGTCCGACTCGCACTTAACCGGTTTTTTTAAACTGTGAAACTTCAATTCAATTCAAATGACTTGAAACTTGTCTTACATTAATGTCTTTTAATGTTCTAATTAAAATAAAAGATTCGTCACATCTTCATACTTCATTATCATCTTCATTGAAAATGTATAATTTAAAAAAATTCATTGACTTTGAAATTTTTGGTTTCTTTTCTTCGCAAGTCATGTCAATATTTCCCAAACATTTCATAAAACAGGAATTTTACTAGAAAATAAGAAAATATTACAAGTAAAAAGCTTTGAACTTTGCAAAACTAATAGAAATAACTTCTTGTAAATGAACCGCCTAATAATTATCTACTATTACACTGTCTGGCAATAAAAAATGGCCCACTTTTCTATATTAATTGCTTTGGCCTGGATCTTTATAATTTGAGCACTTATTACTAACATCAATACTTCTTCGTTTACTTAATTGGTGAGTTTCTAAGTGCGTTAATTGGTTTTATCGTAAAAAAGACGCTTTTACTCCCCTTTAATAATATTTTTTTTGTTTTTATCCGAATGGAAAACGGTCCTCTTTTTTTATTAAATCATCAAATGTAAAGACAGTGCTGTTGGTAGTCAATGGAATGAAATTAGATTGGGAATGGTAATTTTTCGTCTAATTTAATCTTGAATAACCTAAAAACTATTTATTTTAAAATTATGAAAAAAATACTGGAAAAACTTTTTTTTTAATTTGTCCTCCAAAACCCAAAATGTATCTATTTACGTAATGCGTCCGTTTTTTGTTTCATATGTGTACCAAATTTCAACAGAATCGGTCCAGTAGATCGGTCAGACACCCGAGTGATACTATAAGGATTCCGTTTCTTACGGATGTTCGGAACCCTAAAAAAATAAGAGGTATTTGACTACTAAGGGTCAATTTATACTAGCGCAGAGTCGAAGCGTCAATCTGAAACTTCTCATAGCAAATTCACTCATATTTCCACAACGTAATGCATATATTTCTACTGAGATATTTCTTCCGCTCCGACGCGCGAATTACGTCGAATTCGCGCGTCTTCTTTTTATCTCAAAAAAAAAGTGCGTTATGTTGTGGAGATAAAAGTAAATTTGCTATGTCAAGTTTCAGATTGACGCTTCGATTCTGCGCTAGTATAAATTGACCCTAAGCTTCACCTGCGCAGAATGAATATACTTATAAAACTAACAAGATGGAATATCTGCTTTGGCGGCGTATTATTATAGGTACCTATCGTGAAAAAGTTAAATTATACTTATTTATGAACAAGTTTTACCCATAGCCAAAGTTTTGTGGTTCTATATCTCAGCTGTTCAGTACATTTTGTAGATTTATTAGAGTTAGAGAGAGATTTATTAGTATATTTATTTAGACAAACATAAATCAGTTGATGTTTTCGTGATTCCTGAGGTGGTACTATAGTAAAAGATATCATATTATTTGACAATCAGGGTTTGTCCGTAAATCGTTTACACATTGTAAAAATAAGCTTGTACCTACAGATCCATTATTTATTTATTTATTGAAACTTATTGCACTATTAAAAACACTGTACAAGGGCGGACTTAATGCTTCAGGCATTTTCTACCAGTCGACCTTAGGGTGGTGCAGAGACAAAATGGCAAGTGCAACTACGAACACGAATACCAGCGCTGCGTTATTTATTTTTTAGATATCGCAGCATAAGCTGAGATAGGGACCATTTTGGCCTCGCACAGATAATTATTTTATTATACTGGTTTGTTTGTCTTGTGCGAGTCCCAAATAAACATTTTTCTTTCTTTCTAACTATCAGTCTATACCTAACAATGACTTCACTTCTGCAACACAGCTCATCTCTTCGAAACCGAGTCCCATCGCACGCCCTCCTAAATACATCCAATAAAGCATCAATAACATGATATAGAAGTGTCTATTTCCACAATAATCCACCAAACTCAGCAGGGAACAGCGAAACAGCAGTAGTTAATATATCTTTATAGCTTCGTTTAGAACTTCCATTACACGTGTTACGGTCAATGCTAAAAATTAGGTTAATAGTCAATTTACGAGATGTCCGAACTAGACAGTGACTCATGTGGTTGTTTGTGAATTGTTATAATTTGTGCTGGTTACTGGAATTTGTGGGAATTGATGTGTGTTTTATTTTGTTGGTTTTTGACTGGCTATGTCCTTTTTCAACGGGAATTTATTCGTCACCTGAAAATTGCAGACTCCGTTAGATTGTAATAAATCTTTATTAGATTATAATTTCTCGATGTACATATTATGAAAATATCGTTTTGTATACAATACATTCCATTCAAATTCAATAGTTTCTAATATAGCCGTGTCTTATTAAGAAAAAACAGTTTGCAATTTGACGCGATATTTTACCATCTTACGGAGGTGTTTACCAATAATTATAAACAAAATTTATTGATCAACCGCCCGCGGCTCCGCCCGCGTTAATGTCGAAAATTATCCTAAGGGAACATACTCCTGGGATTAAAAGTATCCTATGTGTTATTCCAGACTATAATCTACTTCTGTGCCAAATTTCATCAAAATCCATTCAGTAGTTTTGCGTGAAAGAGTAACAAACAAACATCTCACAAACTTTCACATTTATAATATTAGTAGGATGTCTAAGGATACAAAAGAGACAGTCTGCTTTGAAATAAGAAGCGAAATAAGTCCAAAATAAACTTTACCTTCCAATCTACCGACCTACATTGTATTAAAAAAAAAAGAAAACATTTTCAAGGCTAGATATCTCACACAGCCCAAGTCCTGTCAATATTTCGTTCCCAACCGTTATATTTTAGTATTTCCACCGAACGGAACAAGAAACGTTCGCAAAAAAATCTATAAAACACAGTTATTATAATATCCTAATCAATATTCTGGAAGCTAGCCAATTTTGGCCTTCTTCGGTTATAAAATCTGATATTCTGATTCCATGAAAGTTAAAAAAAAATAGGTTAACAAAACCGATTACTGGCTTTTTGCCAACATTTTAAACTGCTTACTTTTGCAAAAGTGTTCCGAGTCAGAGTAAGTAGAATTATTTTAAGTAGCAATTATGCATTGCAGTGGGGCTGGGATTTATGGTAAAATTCTAGGGGTAGGTTCTTGGCAAACTTTGAATAGATTAGCGCATTTTATACCTGGTAACTCTTTGTGGTAGAGCGAAAGGAAATTACTGTAGAATTCTGTAGTTTATTCAAAGTTTCATTTAACAAAGCGCAGTAATTAAACTTTAGCCACGCATTTTATTTAAATGTTGTGCCGATTGCAGTATTTCACACGAAAAATCTCACAAATGGATTACTTTTCTATCACTTTCGGCAAGTCTTCACCGTAAGCAATTTTTAGTCTTGCTCTAAAACGAACTTGAGAAATAAGATCAGCCAATTAGCTTAATCAGCCGTTTCATTAAAAGCCTAGCCTTTTCATTGAACTGCGCCGTTTAATCAGCGACATAAGTGACATGGGCATGGTCGCTGAAAAATCGACGCAGTTAAATGGCTAGTCAACTAATGAAACGGCTGATTAAGCTATTTGGCTGCGACATATCAGGCGTATGTAGCCCAGCTTTTTTTTTAAGGTTGGGAAATCATCAAATGACTTCTTCCGCTCTGGATGGAGCAGAAGGGCGTGTCAGACTCTTACTGACTAAAACCCATCCGTGTTCCTTCTAAAGCCCTTTGCGTTCCAGGTCCGCGGTGACTCTTTCGAACGAATTCCGCAACCCTGCCAGGCTCTGGCTCTAGCAGGCCCCGTCTTCTATGCTGACATATCTTTGAGGCGCGCGTGAAATACAACGCGCCATCGATCCGGGCCTGGTGGTGGTGGTGGCGGGCCAGCTACCAACATCATATTGCGAACTGACTCAATTTTACTGCAACATGAACCTCATCATGGTTTTTTTTCGAATTCGAAAGAAGTATCAATATCATTATATAAAAAATATAAAACTATTTAAGACATATCTGTTCAAGGGGGAACTTACCAATGAAAATCTTGATCACTCACACGTTATAACTGTCGCCATGTGTGATGTCAGTGTTGTGCGTACACCAGCGCACGCGCAGGCAATCGCTCGAGTCAGACGGATACGTGCCATCTGTTCAGAATTGAGATGCGTCGGCGAGCTTTGTACTGCACAATATGCGTTTTGAACAGTCAGGGACAGATGTAGAGTAGTATTTTTGGAATATAGATTTTTTGATATCTTGGAACCTTATTATTATCGTTTCGAATATGTGCTCAGGACTCATTCATGAAACAATTAGTCAATTAAAAATTGAAAAAAATTATAAACACATTATAACTAATTTATATGGTGACTGTTAGTTACCTTCTTGTGTTGTTGGGGTGGGTTCTGTATTTATGCTTTTTCAGTTGCACAACGACATGCTTTGCTTGCTTGGTAGTGTAGATACAGGTCTATCCTACCTCCTCCCTCAGAGGTGGTAGGGTGGCGTGGTTTTGAGGGTGAGCGCGACGGTCGTGTAGATCCTCAAAGCAAGTCTGGTGGTGTACCTTCCCGAGGTTGCCACCCTGTTTTTTTTTAAATTACATAAAACAGTCCAGCAAAAAGCCAGTTCATTACTTATCCCTCGTCTTTAGCTGGGAAAAAGTAGCACAACAAATTCCCAAACAAAAACGCTAATGTACTATCGCGGACATTTGCGGTGAACCTTATTAATATGGTGGTGGTAGTATGGTATGGGTTACCTACGGACAACAACTCGTCCATTCTAAGAATTTGACTGAAATACCCATCATATCCTTAACCTATTTCTTATTTGGTTTGTATTGTAGTCTTATTACGAAATAATGTATCTCAAGGGCTCTAGAAATATGGAAAATATGAGAGACTTTTAGAGGATTATGTAGAGCACGACGGAGGGGTAACATTACATTCGCTTTACAAGGTTATGTCCTTGACATAAAACAGAGCTTTTTCTATATCCAACGGGCTTTTGAATGATCCCGAGTATATTTTGAATCTCATTTACTTGAGATATTGAAGACTAGGATAACAATAATGATACATAATGAGAATGGATATTTTTAATCTGGGTATAGCATTTATACCAACCCTTTTACGATAGGCACACCTCTATCGTACTCTAACCTCTATAGTATTCCCACGTGTCCGTTGATATGTTTAGGTCCTATTATACCCCCTCTGGGCAGGCCTATTGGCATCGACCAGGCACATCCTAAGTATACAGGCTTTTTTTTTACACGCCCTTCCGCTCTGGGTAACTCCCCTTTAATAACATTTTTAGAGTTTCGTCCATCCGAATGGAAAACGGTCCCCCTTTTTTTAAGGATGTGATATCATCAAATGACTTCTTCCGCTCTAGGTGGAGCGGAAGGGCGTGTCAGACTCTTACTGACTAAAACCCATCCGAGTTCCTTCTAAAGCCCTTTGCGTTCCAGATCCGATGTGACACTTTCGAACAAATTCCACAACCCCGGCAGGCTCTGTTCCTAGCGGGCCCTGTCTCCTAAGTATCCAGGCCACAACTGGAAAATTCCATATGGAAAAACTCAACGACATTCAAAGATTTTATAACGACCATTAAAATCTACCTCTAAAGATTAAGGATTAAACCATTTAGGTTTGCAACAACCTAACAGCTACTTTGATCTTTAACGTCAAAACCAGAGCCATATTATATTTATTTATATATTATTTATTTATTATATACTTTATTGTACAACTCATAATAATAACTGGATAATCAAACATAAAATAAGTGTACAATGGGCGGTCTTATCGCACAAGGCAATCTCTTCCAGACAACCTTTGGATGGATTGAACGAAAGGAGATAGATTTATGGCTGTCAGTGTACAAACGTTTTAAACAATACTAATTAGATATAATAATATAAAATACATAAATACAATACCAAATTATATAGGTACTAATAAATATCAAATATATAATTGAGACAGGAGCGGAAAAATTAATGTGAAAGGTACCACACACTCTTAAAACACCACCCAGTAACAGAACCCAACGTGTAATTCACTGGTGGCAGTGAGCAGTTCAGATCAATCTCACATTAAAGTGTATTTTGGGAACGAAAGATTAATATTTTTTGGCATAAACTCAAAGTTTCCATCGCCGAGTGTTGCTGCGCAGACGGCTATCGTGTTATTATTTAGGTTTTCATATATTTTATTAGTATTACAAAATGTGGGAGTATTTAAGGCACTGGTTTATGTTATGGATCTTTAAATGGAGCAGTTTTCGCAATAGCTACAGCATTGGGACAGCCCACTGCAGAGAAAAGGTCTCTTCACACAGAAAGAATACAAATCCCTTACCTTTAAATTGTATTGTCCCAATGTAATTGGATCGTAGAGTGATGGCCTGAAACACAGGTTTAAAGTAACCTAGATCGGGCGGATCGCTGTTTAACATTGCAATTCCGAACCACCGTTAATTGCATGTTTAATAAAATTTCTTAGTTTAGTTTATTTTTAGGCACTATTATTGTATGGAAAATATTATTTCTGCTGACTAAATGTACGTTTTTGACGTTTTTATTTGAATAAATTATTATTATATTATTAAATATTAATCACGATGCTCGCTCGCTCCAGATGGGTTGGCGATTTTAGAATAAGTAAATATGACATTTCGCACCCAAGGTTGGCTTTTACCTCGGACAGAGGATTAGCATTGCCTTATAAAGTGGCAATGCCACCAGTCTTTTGGGCTCACTTCCAGTCGACAGGAATGCGGACGAATTTTTTGACGACATATTTTAGTAAGGAGTTTTATTTTTATTTTAAGTGTAAACAACGTGTAACAGAATAAACGGAGTACCTCTTAAGGGGTCATTGTACTCATCATTATGAACAACTTTTACTATGGGATTAATCAAACCTGAAACGACGAAAAAAAAAATCAGCTCTGCAGTACACTTTGTCGCAAATGTATGGGGGAGTCGATATTTTTTTTGCGATTTCAGTGTTGGTCACGTATTAAAAGTTGTTCATAATGATGAGAGAGAGGTATTGCGTTTATTCTGTAAATATGTAGGTATTTAAGATGAAAGTTTTATGTAGAAATTTATATAGCTATATTATGGGATGTTTGGTCTTCAAGTCTCTGTGAATCTGTGTGAAATAAGACATGGCTATAAAAGAGATGACTGCCATGATGAGATCATGAATCAGTGATTTTGAAGAGAACCAAGTCGATTTAACTGGCAATAGTGTCTAAACATAGATTGCTGTCATAGAAGTAAGAGATCAACGGGCCAATTCAACTCATTTTAAAGCAACGTACGCATTCGTATCTCAGTCGCAATCTGTCAAAAATGTCTCAATTTCCATACATTTTTGACAAATTGTGACTGAAAATTAGTATAATTGGAAAGAAAAGAAAGAAAGAAAACACGTTTATTCTACCAAATGACGCACAAAAACACAACAACCAAAGAAAAATTTCTACTAAAAACGAAATAAAAACAGTATTAACTATGTCTGGACCGGATATTACCTACCACGAGTCTGTTCATATCACAGACAAAACAGAACACAGTTCCACGTTGTCTGTGGCATGATGTACGGCACTGACATGCACTCTTATCTCTTACTTCTATGACAGCAAGCAGTCTATGTTTCATAAATGAGGTAAACCAATTACTCATTCCAAATAGAAAACTATCACCAAAATTCTATAGAATTAATGAGGTTATCACACCCGTAGATTATACATATAAATCACACATTTACAAAAAACATCGCTAAAAAATCTAATCGGTAAAAAACTGCTCAAAAAAAGTCAAATCACGATGATGTAGCAAAACAAAAAAAAACCGTTACTTCACAGTGAAGAATTTGCTTATAAGGAAAATGTGTTATGATGACTTACCACGTCTTTAGCCACGGTACTTAATCCTAAATTTTATCATTCTACCTGCAAGAAAAGAAAAGATTTCATCAATATAAAAGAACGACAAACATGACACATACCAAAAAAAAAAACTAAATTACAAAAGTTATACGTTAAACGTTTGTACACTGACAGCCCTAAATCTATCTCCCTTCGTTCAATCCATCCAAAGGTTGTCTGGAAGAGATTGCTTTGTGCGATAAGACCGCCCATTGTGCACTTATTTTATGTATGATTGTCCTGTTCTTATTATGAGGTGTACAATAAAGTATATAATAAATAAATAAATAAATAAAAGTTATGCAACACTCATTAAAGTAAAGGGTATCCAATGGATGAGAGACGCACAGGACCGGTTGTTGCGGCAAAACTTGGGACCTATGTCCAGCAGTGGACGTCTCTCGGCTGATATGATGATGATGATGTGACTCAAAAAAGTACATGAAAAACATTGATGTGCCTTTAAAATTTGAGGGTTGCCCTCGATATCCTTGGGATCCCATCATCAGATCCTGACTTGGTGCCAATGGCAACACCTCAGGAGTATACTCTTTCAAATAAAAAAAATATATTGAGAAGCGGTCCACAAGTGGGGGAGAAATCGATGAACATATTTAAAAAAAAAATACATACAGTCGAACATAGAACCTCCTCCTTTTTTGAACTCGATTAATAAATAAAATAGCATTAATCAAAAAAGGGTTAACATCGTGTTATTCAATTCTTCTCTGTGGAGGCCAGATAGTCGGTCGCTATATGTAAAATACTGGTATTCAGCTGAATCCGGATATACTGGAAGCCGAACCCAATATAGTAGGGTAAGGCACAAATGTTTATGTCATCAGAAAATTGCAGACTACGTAAGATTGTAATAAGTACTTATTAGATTATAATTTGTCCATATATTATGAAAAAATGGTTTTGTATACCACAAATCCCATCAAAATTCAATAGTTTCAAATTTATCTGACTTATTAAGAAAAAAAAAAATTACAATTTCACGCGATATTTTACAATCTTACGGCGTTTGCAATTTTTCGGTGACATATACATGACTCTGGCACGAATGATGAAGGGGAACTCTGGTATTTTTTGTCGGCTTTTTTTCAATTCCTATTAACGCTTGGGAGTCCAGAAGCATTATGCTTACTCCATGGTATCCGTTCGTGTATTACACCCTGTATAGTTGGAAAAAGGCTAGAGAGAACGGCTTCTTCTAGCAGTTGCTGAAAAAAATGTTGGTGTTGGTGAAAAAAATTGCGATTCAGCTAGATGTAAGCTGAATCGCAATTTTTTTCACGATGATGAGCATTTCAGCAATTCTCATAAAGGTCATGTTAAAAATTTAAACACTATGGAAAATTCTTGGGCAGAAGATTATGAATCAGCTGATCAAGGCCAGTAGAGTAAGCCTCTTAGCTCATGACACATGATATCATAAAGATTATGTGTGTGTACTATGTAGATTATGATGTCACTATCAAATACCTACAGTTGTATCTAATTAACAAGGCCTGTGAATAGGTGCATCGATGAGATAGGGAAGACGGTATGCGCGGACGATGAGATGATATTGCATAAGTTTTGGTAAATCCCCGTCTTAGCTTATGAACAGTGATCGGATAACCGGGCCCTAGTATACCTAAACATCACTTTTTTCTCACGAAAGTATAAAACGGACATGCTTTTCAGAATCCCGGTTCCCGGAATCGTTCAAAAATCCTGAGATTACTAAAAATGCCCGCATACAAAATATAGTTAGAACTCGTTGTGAACTCTCATTGTATTTTTTTTTAATTTAACGTGCTGATTCTAATAGTACTTTTAATTTACAATGAAAGTTTATGATTTTCCATTTGTTTTGAGTAAAATGAAGATACTAAATCAAAATAACCATTGCTATAATTTCATTAAATTTGTTATAGTTGTTTTTACAAAATTGTTCAATCCCGGGAATCCAGCATTACTTATTTATTCAGAAAGGAATGTCCATACTATTCTTCCACGGGAAGAAGTTTAGGTATATAAGCGCCCGATTATCCGATCACTGCTTATGAATTCCACTGCTTCGTTCAGTGATGTGGGATAAAATAAATACATATTATCGAAGGATTTCTTATTTGTGAGCGTACTACTACTACTCTTCGTAGCTTAAGTCGGAAGATTTTAAAAGGACGTACCGACACAAAGAAGTAAGCGATTTCCGACCTTAAGTTATTTTCTTAATGTCGGAAATCGGTTACTTAGTTTTGTGTAAATACGTCCTCTTTTCTTATGACGGCAGAGATGTTATCTTCTAACTCTAAGTTAGTTGCTAATCCGGGACTATTATTTATGAAATATTGTTATTTAAAAATGTTTTAGCAACAGATAACTCTGGTTTGTGCAAGTGGAATCTACTGGCCTAATGTTTGGCCGTTTTAATTTTTTAAAGTCTTCACTTCAATTTTTTTTTATGACCATCTGTAGTACCTTTATCTTTACTTCTACTTTTATCACTTATCTCAGCCAGATTAAGCAAAAAACGTGTGAATATATTAACTTTACGTTCACACAACTATAGTGCACTCAAACTTTTGTCAGGAACTCTATTAATGAGTTGACCCGCATACTGGTAAATAGGTTAAATGGTTACCACGCGGTAAACGTGTGGTATTTCGCAATATTTCATAATACAGAGGAGTAATGGCTTAAAAAACTTCATCAATTTTTATAACGTGTTCATTGACATTGAAGTCTGCCAATTCATGCCTGTGAAAGATGTTTTTTATGAGAAACATTTTAACGCCTCATTTTCCTTCTTGCATAAAGTTCAAATCAACATGACTCTGCAGTATAGCATCTACAATTAAATTAAAATTTGTAACACCGATTGTCTGAATCTCAAGTGTGTAATTTCCGGTAGCATGACTAGCAGTTTCATCTTGCAAAGTTTCAATATCAACATCGGCAAAATTCACCTGGAACGCAAGCAATACTAAATCTTCCAGACAACCTTGCAAGCTAAAAAAATCTATTTTAATTGACACACCATGCTGGCAGACAGTTGCTCCAAATCCTTTGATATCGACTCTGATCAAACACAGACGGCTTCTAAAATAGAAGTGTTTATAGTAACTAGAATAGCTTAATGTTTCTGGCTAGTAATCTTTTACACGAGAGTCTGAACGGCTGTGATGTCAGTTGAATTTGTTAGGCGTTGTCTGATGCGTCGGTCATGGGTAATGTCGGCAAATGTCGCTTTTTAAAATAGGGTTATGTATATCATAAACTTAAACCAGTAAACAATACTGAGATCCAAAAGAAGGACTGTCAAAATATTCGTCGGATGTTACATACAAAAAGCAACGATGCCATCTAAACATCGGTGACCTTTTAAAGCCCCAAAACAAAAGGTCTTTGACCTCTCGGCCCAAACGGTCGACCACCCTCATTCTATCCATCCAGTACAGACCTAATGAACTTAATGAGCAAATAATAAAATGGCGGAAATACTCCAAATTCTTTCAAGTGACTCACTTTAAACAATAATTTAGTTAACTGTGTTAACTAGACACATGACTGTCAGTATATTCGTATAATTATTTGAACAAAATTATTCTGTTAGTAGTATTAAGGGTACATTGTTAGAGCATTAAGGTTTGGGCCGAATCGGAAACTGTACAAGTCATCCTGATTGAATGGTTTCCAATACAGGTTTTAGTTACAAACATAATGACGAAACAGAAATTGATGAAAAAAATATGCTTCTCATAGAACAATAAGTATTTGAAGTTACAGTAGGAGCAATCAAGCCTATACTTACTTTAAAGTAGACGATGAAGATGACAAAATAGAAACTAATGAAGCAATAGAGAAAGTAGTAGTATCCAGAAAGCGTTGATCGGTAATTAAAAGGTCGCAAACCAAATCCAATGTACTTCGTGTTATAGGGAATCCACTGTTAGCAGGATTATTAGCTTAAGATAATGAGATTAGCTACGGGTCTTATAAACCAAAAGACTGATGGCAAGCCATATAAGTCCTGAATTTTGTTCTATCAAGATATTGAAAGAGAAGAAATGAAAATATATTGATTGCTGTCGAAAAACAGAAAACTTGTTAAATACGACATGGGGTCGGATATGAATTGTCTTTGAGAAAAAACCTCACTTTTGTTTTCATTAGCCCTCAAAAACAATACACAGCCCTGTTAATAACGATCTTTTTAAACCACAAAAATCTTTTAACAGTAATCCCGGAAGGCCCGTGACCTCATTTTGAAAAAAGCTTCTAAAACAATACAAGAGTGGAGGAGAACAATAAAACGGGGTTTGAACGAATAGCAATCTAGGAGAGACGTACAATATATACGAAAGAATACCGAATATATTGCATAAGCGAGCGAGTTTGAATACAAAATACATGTCAAGGTTTACATTCTGAAATTGATTTTGAAGCAGCTTTTGTATTTATTGATAAAATATTATGTTAGACATGAACACTAAATACACAATGAAGACAAAGATAAATTAACTAATGACAGTAATCGAAATGACAATAACTTAGAAGTGTAACATCGACCAGACGATCTCGATAGTCGTGTCCGCAAATTAATCGCGATTGCTCTCTCGGGACGACTAAGAAGATTGGGTCTCCGTTAGGGGCAGTTGTGGCTAGTTCGGTAGTAACACTCTTTGACACCTCTGGGATTGTCCAAATGTTCATGGCTGTGTTGCAATCAACTTGAATGGTAGAACTTGCCACAGTGTAAAAGTAGTCAATATTTTCTTTTGTAATATCTACTTCTTAAGGTAGAATATAGATTTTGCAGACACATTAACAGCGATAAAAGTTCACCATTCTGTGTAAAATGAATATTTGAGTTCTACTTTTATCAAAACTAAGATAGAATTTTCAACGCTACACGAAAAAATTTATGTTTACAATCATAACCATTACTTCTGGCTCAGCTTTAAAAATAAAAGACAAGTAAAATAAAAATTCTAGATCATTCTCGAGAGCGCTTCTTGTTTACCTTGCAAAGGATTTGAAGGTGCAATAAAGTGAACTTTAGAGGTGAAATGAGAACAGAGGGTAAGCTTTTCTATGTTATGCAAGCGTATCGGGTTTGTAAAGAAAATGATTTAGATATTTTGTTGAGTCCGCATTTTATTGCTGCTGAAACTGGATTCGAAGTGAAATAGTAGTTTGACGATACTTGGAAGTAAGATTACTTTTCCGTGATATTTTGCAGTGTCAGGTTAGCCTAATGAATTGTAGAGATAGATACAATGTAGATCGAGTGGATTATAAAATTAGTATATTGCTGACAGTACAAAGAGGAGCAATGATACACATGTCGACAATGAATCAGTGAACATTTATCTTGGAATTTAAAAAAAAATCCTCTTTTTTTCTAGTCAAAACAGTAACAAATCACGACTCAACAAAAATCTAAATCCCAACACAAAATCACCAAATTCCCAAAAAACATTTCGCAAAGCCACAGGTCGAGAAATAAGCCATTTCCCACATCCTTTACCAATTTTAGATTTAACATACCACAGTCCCCAGAGATGGTAGATAATATACCAGTAAAAGTCTATAGGATTCCATTTGGATTCCACTCTGAGCCACGATGGATTCCCGAGGGGGCTGACGTCATTCAGCCTCGAAAATAGGTACACAGCGATTTTGATAGTCTCTTTCGGTTTTTGCTCTCATCTTGGAGTTTTGAAAACACTTTACTAGTATCTGTCTCGTGCGAGTATGTTCTTGTATTTTGCCTTTATTGTATATTTATTGTCAAAATGTAGCATTGGTATCTTCAAATCATTTTGATGTAGGTATATTTTGTTTGGAAATCTAATACTTGACTATATTTGTATTGGGAATGTTATTATTATATCGGGCTTTATATAAGCTTTTATCTAATACCTGAATACAAACATATATTTAAATAAATTCAGTTATTCTTACTACCTGCTCTTCTTTGATAAATGTTTTCATAGTATGGTAGTCGTTACGGAAATATTTCTGAAGATCTTCTGAATGTCTAAAAGAAATTTTCACAGCACTTACTTCTACTTTTTGTACAACAAATATTCTAATTCAATAAACATTTGATTCATCATTACTTAGAATTTTTGTCGAATGTTTGTATGGTTCATTAACATTTATATGCTCTATCACTTCCTTAATTATTGATGTACTAACTAATATGAAGTTTGTATTACTTAGAAAAATCTCTAATACAGTTTTAGAATTTCCAAAACTTAAGATTACAGCCTGTGTTATTTTCTTACTTTTAAAAATCATGATTATACATGTGATTTAATTAAATGATTTATTAATTTTATTTGGTAATTTGAGACTTCTTTTGTTAGATTGGATACCTGTAAAATCCAGTGTATGTGGCAATAAAATAAATACATTTCTGATATCACAGCTTTTCCCTTCAATTTAACTATGTATGATCATCTGCCTAGCCTTTTCCCGACTAAATTAGGGTCGGCTTCCAGTCAAACCGGATTCAGCTGAATACCAGTATTTTACGTGGAGCGGCTGCCAACCAGACCTCCACAACCCATTAACTGGGTAACACGGTACTCCTTGGCAAGACTGGTGTCAAATTATCTGGTTTCTGACTATCCGTAACGACTGCCAAAGATCTACAAATGACAGCCGGGACCAACAGATTAACGTGCTTTCCGAGGCACGGAGGAGTCTCGGTATGTTAAGATGGTCACCCATCCACAGACCAACCTCGGCAAGCGTTGCTTAACCTTGAAGATCGACCCGTGTGGCTGTAATTATTTAGCCACGAGCTCCTCAATTTAACTATGTATAAACAGCTGAAAACATCACCGTCCAAAATAAAATCTTGAACGTATCACACACAGGAAATATTACCGAAACTAGAGGGCGGAAGGTTCTCGCCGAAAACCTTTTCGCTCAATTAAATAGCTGAAATCAATTTAAAAGGCCCGTAATTCCGACTCGGCCATCCGTATTTAACAGCCACTTACAGTTGCTACTTTTTTCATGTGAGGGATCCGGCATCCGGAATTTTCAGGGCGAAAAAACATTTAAAGACGTATTTTGAAATAGCTACGTGATTTTTGAGACTCTTTTGTTAGGGGATGAAAATGAAGGCTCTCCAGAGAAGCACAACACAACAACAAGCGCAACAGTGATGCGAATTTATTTTCATATACATTTTTCTAGGTCCCGACATATTATACGTACATGATATGCACTAAGGTCATTAAGCAAAATATGACGGTATTAACAAATTTCTAAAAGCAGGGAAGATTTTTAAATAATATTATGAAGATACAAGAATTTTCAATATACTTATAGAGAATTCATAATATTGCACGGCGAAAAGCGTTGAATGTGAAGAATTTAAAGCAAGAAAAACAGTGTTAGAAAAGTGAGTAATACCGGTGTAATTTAATTATAAGCAGGTTTTTGAACTCTATTAATAATAGGTCTTGTCGGGTCATTGCTCCTAATAACGTAAAAATAAATAATAATTTTGTTACAAACTCAAAGAATTATTGTCTTTATGTACATTTTGACGACCACAAATTGCTGTGTCTCAGCCTAGTTTGAATTGACTTTGATTCGATTTAACTATACGCGATTTCTTACTTCATCCAGTGGTAGGGTGCGTTCATAAAGAAGCAGGTTTTCGGTACAGACAGGTCGGTACGGATCGGTACTGATCGGTGCAGGTAAAACTTGTATAGCAAATCTGTCCTTATCTGTACCAAATCAACCTGTGTACAGACACGAACAGATTTGCCATACAAGTTTTACATGCACCGTTCAGTACCGACCCGTACCGACCTGTCTGTACCGTAAACCTGCTTTTTTATAAACACACCCGTATTCTGTAAAAATCTCACCGAAAACTTTGGTGAAGTGAGCTGTGCCATGTAATCAAGATGGAATGACAGACATACTGTCACTTCAAGCTCACTCCATCAAAGTTTACAGAATAGACCGTCATTGACAGATTCTATTTATTTTATGCAGCAATCGTCGATCTCTCATAATCAGTAAAATATTGCCCACTTGCTTCTTCTACTTTGGACATTGGCAGAATAGTCGTTATCGGCTTTGATTGCCATATATAAAAAACAAAATAGAATAGACGATGATGGCACAAAATTTTTGCTCCGTTCGTCACTCTTAACGTGATGATGAGTGTACAAGTTTACACATGTTGGTTCAAGTTCGTTCTAATTTGAAGCTACTTTAGCAAAGACTACTTGGTTTATTTTTCGTGTTTATCATCTACTAGCTACCGCCCGTGGCTCCACCCGACAAATGTCGAAAATTATTCCAAGGGAACATACTCCCGGGATAAAAACAATTCTATGTCCTTTCCCGGGACTCAAGCAATCTCTATACCACATTTCATCTAAATCGGTCCAGCCGTTTGCTCGTGAAGAAGTAACAAACATACACACACACTCACAAACTTTCGCCTTTATAATATTAGTGTGATAGTGTGATGTATATATATTTTTACAATATTCAAAGGCTCGCGTGTGACAGCAATCTCACCTCATGAAAAGTGATGATGTGGTCGACGATGGAACACGCTTGCCTGGAAGTAACCTATCGATTATTGACTTAACCTTTTGAACGCCAGAGCATAAACGCATCGGCGTGCCCCCAAAAAAAAACACCAAGCCACAAATTCGCCGTACTTTTTATCACATATTAGTGACGTTTGGCGTACAGGCAAGCGCTTGCTTGTCATGTATACATAACACTGGCGTTCAAAAAGTTGAAGACTAGGTTGCAGCTATCAGGGAAAGCAGACTACACAGTCCTTAAAAAAATACAGAAAAAAATTTCACAATAGCAAGTTAAATGAAGTGAAGTGCAAGTAAAATTACTTGCCTGACGAATAATTTCAAGCAAATCCGTATTTGTTTGGTCTCTTAACGGAATACGGGATTTTTCCTAACTTATATATTTTATTACTTTTCCTCCTAAGTAAGACCTTTTTTCAAGGTTTCCTAATCAAAACTTAGTCGAACTTGAAAGCCGGCTTGATTGCCAAAAAGTACTGAAGCATTTTAAATGTAAAATACATATTTCATTATATTTTGTGAACTTATTGGAGAAAAATCCACATTTATTTTGGGAACTTTCCAGAATATTCTGGGAAATTGCGGTAAACTTTAATTGGATCTTGAAGGTAAAACAAAACTTGAAACTAGCATAAGGATATTCTATCTACTCGTAAATCTAACGTTCACAATTCTGGGATACATGGCCTCTTCTCTGTGAGAGAGAATGGGCCAATGGCCACCAACACAATGTCGGCCTTCTACAGATTGTACTTCGGGGAGAGTGTCCAGGAACTCCACGACCTCATCTCACCGACCCCCTTCTATAGTAGGCGCCAGATAAATGTGGAATAAAGTATATTGACCTTTCCCTAATAACTGTTCATAGGTACCTGAACAATTAAATATGAATCGTTTTTCATTATTAGACAATGTTAAGGATCACGAGAGATGATGATTCGGGACAGCTTTGTGTCATTAATTCCGTTTTTCAAATAAAAAATGACAATAATTGTAGGTGGGTCAATGACCGTTATTCCACGATTATCTGGCGCCTACTATACCATCGGACATCTAGACACACTGCAAGTTACCATCCCTACCTTATTGCTATTCCACCAATTCGCACTAAACGTTTCCAAACGTCTTTTATAATGCGCACAGCAAAGGAGTGGAACTCTCTGCCTGCGTCTGTGTTTCCGAACGAATACAACCCTAATCTCTTCAAAATTAGAGTGAAACAACCAAAAACGCCGATGGAAAGTCACAGGAAAGCAAAACACGCAATTTCGTTTACTTGGATGATATATTTTCTATTTCCTCCAGCTATTTTGATTTAAAAACCAGAGTACTGAACCGATTACCGGGACCAATCGGAACGTATATCCATTCACACGTTTTTTTTTTTTCAAATCCTTTCATAAATGACGGAGTTATGAGGTAACAAACATTAAAAAAAAAACGAATTGAGAACCTCCTTATTTCGAAGTTGGTTACTGTAACACTTGCTTGCTGTAAAAATGAATGAAGTACTTCCCATTGTTATTATAATTAAAAGGAAGGAAAACCATGAGGAAACTGATATAATATCAACAATCTATTGTAGTTTAGTCTTGAATGCTTGTGTTAATTAATAAGGAATAACTCTTTAAAAGGAGGAAAATTGTTAGAAACAATTCAAAAATAACTGTTCTACAAGAGTCTTTTAATTTACTTAATACCAGCTTGTGTCTGCGACTTCACCTGCGTGAATGTCCAAAATTATCCTAAGGAATCATACTCCTGGGTTCAAAAGTATGCTTTGTGTTATTCCAGACTATAATCTACCCCTGTGCTAAATTTCATCAAGATCCGTTCATCCGTTCTGACGTGGTTGAGTAACACACATCCATCCAAACATTCAAAATTTTAAACAAATTTACTAGCGGCGTCCCGCGGTGTTACCCGCGGTAAAAAATTGCCAAAGTGTCCTTCCTGCATACCAAATTTTATCAAAAGTGGTCCCGCCGTTTGCGCGTGAAGATGTAACAAACACACACACACACACACTCACAAACTTTCGCCTTTATAATATTAGTGTGATATTAGTATAGAAGTAAAGATTTCATGATGTAAACCAATGATTGAGTATATTTGTCTAGAAGTTACCTGTTAACTCATAATTTGAAGAAAGATGATAGTACTTAATAAAAACATGAATTCCAATATTAGTAATTCCGTTCCCTACCTTTTTCAAAACCCCATGACTGATATACCTACATAATGTAAGGATATATTTCACCAGATTTCTATTAACTTGGATAATATAGCAGATCCATTTCTCTTGGTTTTTTTTTTGAGGCAAGAGCAAAAGTTACAATAAAATACCAATATTATTTCAGTGAAAATAAAGTAGGTAATGATTACAATATGTATATTAATCGGTGATCATAAACTCTCGAGACGATGGCGTTCATAAAACAGCCATTTTATAATTCCAATGAAACAGTAATTTCTTAATTTCTGAATTATTTTAAACAGGAAGGAAAACAATTAAACATATTATTATTGAAAGTAGGTTAGCGATAAAAATAAAAAAACCCTTTTTACCATGTTTGTCGTGACCCTAAACCACTTTTAATTTTGCGTCAAAACATTGGGCTGGTTTTCTCCCACTTTAAATTCGACTACGGAATGCGACTAAAACATCCTCAACACTACATTATAAGAATTTTAATAACCCGGCAGTTCACTAAGTGTTAAGTGGACATATACAATCTATAACAGAATAAACGCAAAAGCTGAAAAGGGGTCATTGTACTCATCATTATGAGCAACTTTTACTACGGGACCAACCCCGAAATGCTGAAAAAAAAAAATCAGCTGTTCAGTACATTTTGTCGAGTTTCGCGCTCATAAATGTATGAGGCAATCGTTTCTTTGCACGATTTCAGTGTTGGTCCCATAATAAAAGTTGTTCATAATGATGAGTACAATTACCCCTTTTCAGGTATTGCGTTTATTCTGTTACACGCTGAATATATACAGGGATAAGTAATCACGTGGCTACCTGAAATCTAGGTAATCATATCTATACTAAAGAGGAAAGATTTGTATTTTTGTATGTAACGAATAAACTTAAAAACTACTGGACCGATTTGAAACATTCTTTCAGCAATGGACAGCTACATTATCAGCGAGTAAAATAGGCTATATTTTATCCCCGTACTCCCACGGGAACGGGAACTACGCGGGTGAAACCGCGTGACGTCCGCTAGTGTATCATGAAACGGCGATAAGGTGCGGATATTAAACTGCATCCCAGCTATATTCCGCCTAGTTTCCTACCCTCTGTGCCGTTAGTTAGAGTTTTTTTAAGCTGACTTTAGTTTTTTATAAAAAACTTACACTAACGGCCGGTCTCAAAAACGTATCTACCTTTGACCAACTGTCAAATTAGCTACCAACAGTAGCTGAAACGTCATGTTTGCCTTTGGAATGGGAGAACTTTTAACAGTCACTTTTGGAGACAACATTGGACGTTTTACGAAGATATTAATTTTACAACTTCGCCAAATTGCACTTGGAAATAATAATACATTATTGAAAAACCGTGATTCTACATTGTGTATTGTATCATAGTTGCTTTAATAAGCGTGTAGTCACAATATCACACACCATGAGGGCCTTGGTTTGGACCCTGAGTCGAATAAGTCGACTAGGTTGCATATATAAAAAAATCGGGATTCCTACTCAGACTAACAATTGCAATAAATTAATCCTTAATATAGCGAAATATGGTTGTTAAATCTCTTATAATATTATATTGCAACTAATTTTAATGAAATTAATTCTGAATGATCATGTTTTTTTTACTGAGGAATTATAAAGAATTACATTAACATGGTTTTTTTTGTACCATTCGGTGCTAGAGCGGAACTTCTTCTAGTATGACACAGCTAGTTCATTTATGACTCTTTTAGTTTTAATTTTAATATTATTTGATAATAAAAGAGACGTGTTTTATATGAATTATGGTTAGACACGCGACTGACGACAACCTCACCTGATAGAATCGATGATGTGGTGGACGATGGAGCACGCTTGCCTAGAAGTAACCTATTAACACTTGGCTTAAACACCCCCAGGTTGTACATATCAGGAAACACAGACTTAAGCAGAGAATTCCACTCCTCAGCTGTACGCGCAACGAATGTACATAATATTCCCATTTTTTTTTTTGTTATAAAGATTTATTTATTATTTATTAATTTATTAAAACGTTTACGGTTTTGCTTCGTAACGATTCCCGATAAGAAATAATCCGGACTTCTATGTACGAAAATTTCAGATTTTCCGTTCCATAAATCATCCTGAAATTGGAATTCTGTCTGATAAATGGCGCTTAAACGTTTATTCCTGAAGTTGTCTTTAAGTTCTACAACTGTTTTGAATACGACGATTCTTCTCCAAGTTAAAACTTTGGACTCGCTTACTCGCGAATAAACTTTAGATTTTAAGTAAGTTGGAATAATATTTTATGAAGAGAACTGTTCTTTAGATTTATTCGACAAAGTTTTAAACGTAAACGAAAACTTTTCTTCTGTAAGCAGCTTTTAACAATGACGGACTTTCAATAATATTTTTTAAATTAGACCGGAAATTCAATGTTTATAGTTCGCACCTAACAATCTAATTGTTCTTTAAAATTTCACTCAGATGTTTACAGAAAAACTAAAAGAACTCGTTAATTCGTGTTCTAGGCTGACGTCCAATTATCGGGTGTGGGCGAGTCCGACTCAAAACTGAGTCACTCATTTAACATAACACGATCGAAACAAATTAACACATTTCAAGTTAACGAAGTGTGCGAGGACGACCGCGCGCGTTGCCGTCACGTGGGCTACTGACTGACTTCGTCCCTCGCTCCTCTCTATATACCATCGACAAGGGGTTGCGCGCGCATAGATAATAAAAACTAAATGCTAGCTCGCCCCATAAAGTGTCCTCATTAGAGAAGGGCGCGCCGGCTATGTACACACAGCTTTATTGCAGGTGGACACCGCACCTCGTTTAGCGATCATCTGTTTATTTTAAGGTCATTTCTTGTCTTTATCGCTTTTGTAACTTATTTAGCCAAACTAAGGGCAGTTCGGGCAGGGTAATAACGCGACAGATTGACCGATTATAGTGCGCAATACAGTTATATGGGTGGCGCGCCCCGTTAAACAAATGTCGAAGAAAATAGGTGGATGGTGGAATTGTTTATCGTGGGGTAAGGGAGCGGCCGGGCGGGGTTGCAATCGTGATACCGCCTGATTTATCAAGGTAGGTAGAAAATGGGTAGAAAAAAATTAGACCTCACAAATTGGACTCGCCCCATTTTATTTTTGTACGGGGTTTTTATCGCGGCCGCGTCAATCTGTACCCCTTTTTAAATATTGGATGGCAGAGACAGCTTTTCACCTTTTACGTGAATAGATTGGGGCGTCCGTTTGCACGGCTTTATTTAGCAATCTGTGTCGTAACGACTTCATTAAATGCACTCTCGTTTTACTGTTTGTGATGTGCAAACACACAAATAGTAAAACAAGAGGACATTTTAATATCGAAATCGACTTAGTACCGATAGGACTGATAGTAAAACAAGAGGACATTTTAGTATCTAAATCGACTTAGTACCGATATCGTTCAGGACTGATTTCAGTAATTTTTAACTAAAGTATTTCATATAGGTACAAAGTGGAAACTGATATGACATCTACTGAAAAGATGGTGACTTTTAATGGAGTAACAATGAAACAATCGAATTGAGAACTTCCCCCTTTTTTAAGTCGGTTAAAAATAACAAATCCGTCAGCTACGTGACAGTAGTTATCTTGACCACAACTTAATTGATGATTGTAATGCATTAATAAATAAAATCGTTGCTATATGGCGTCAAATATCACAGCAATCACCTCTTTCTCTTCAAGCAAATAGTCACATTTTAGGGAAATCCTAAGATTTAAATTAACAGTTAAAACAATATTTTAAATCAATATTAACAGTTAAAACATTAACAGTATTTACCATACCATTTTCCTTCCGAAGAAATTAAAGAAAGGTCTCCCAAACACGTGATTTTTAAATAAAAATGTAGAAACAAGGAAATAGCCTACCATTGTACCGAAAATAAAGGATTTGTTGGGAGTGAAACTTTGACATTTCATCGAAGGGTTTTCCTTAAAACCTTTTGGACCCGGTTTCACGAAAACGTGAACCGGGCCTAAAAAGGTCATCCGAAAACTCGCGAGTTTCGGCATTGCCTTGTTGCGAGTTGGCAACAAAATTTTTAAGGCCAGGCACATACATACAATTTTTGAATCAACCAAACTGTTTAGTCGAGTTGTGTAGCAGTGACGATTTCATGATGACTAAACAGTTTAGTCGACGAGAGTGTGCGTATAGCCTTACTTAATCTACGTCATTTTCTATACAAAACTAAGTTGCAGATCGACTGTTTAGTCGAGCGTTACATTGAGCTGGCGGCCGATAGTTGTTCGACTGATTAAACAAAAACCTATCGATGTGATTTTTTGACTTTTTAGTCGAGCAACTATCTTATTGATATTATGCGGATCTCTGTTGTTATCCATATACATACTTTGGAGACACAACTAAATAGTTGTTCGATTAAAAATTGTATGTATGCGCCTGGCCTAACTCGAATTTATGCAAAACGTAGGTATCAATAATTTTGCGCTTGTTCTTGAAGATTGATTGTGATTTTGTTTTTGATTCTGAAGTTTTGATATTTTCTGATTTTGGGAAAACATTGTGAATATTTTTTTAGTTATTCTCATTTGCTTCTTATGTACGTACCGTATCTATATACCTATTTTCATTAACGCTATACTACACCTACATGAATCTCCAAATACTGCGCTTTTGAATACTCTCGACGCTTTGTGAAACGTTCAAATCCAACAACACACTTTAATTTTAACTTCCATTCTGTCGAATAGTAGAAACGGATAATCGTTTTTGAAATCTAGTAACTACCTTTTTTTTTAAGGATGGGAAATCATCAAATGACATTTTCCGCTCTGGGCGGAGCGGAAGGGCGTGTCAGACTCTTACTGACAGAAACCCATCCATGTTCCTTCTAAAGCCCTTTGCGTTCCCCCACAGGGGGTGCCCTTAGCGTGTAGTAGCTTATTTTGTAAGTTTTTTATAAGCCCTGGCTGGAGGCTTTAATATTATATTAAAGCCACCACAGGCAAGCCCGGTTAAGCAGTCGACAACCTCATAGGTTGATCTGCGAGACGTCACTCAGAAAAAAGCACTTTGCGTTCTAGGGCCGCGGTGACTCTTTCGAACAAATTCAGCAACCCTGGCAGGTAGTAACTACCCTAGCGACAATGAATTTAGAAAACACCGATTTTACACTTAAATGTATCAAAAATCGACTGTGATAATATTGATATGGCCTATTTTTTTCTCGAAATCAATCCCTACCTAACGAAACGCCCATCACAATTCCAATTAATATTTTCTAAATTGCGAGGGCTGGACATGAAATGTATGGCGTCCGTTACACGCTCATGCCATTCAATTCCAAAAGTTATGGATAGACGAATGATTGATGGTGAGTGATGGAATTCAATCGACATCACCGTAAACTTAAAATTATCTTAAATATGGCGATTAAATATTATTGGCTGATATTGGATTCGAAAAAGGATAAGAACCCATTCCACAAATAATCCAATAAAAAAAAAAAAAAACAAATATCCAATATCCAGATTTTCGCCAGTCAATTTCATGCAACCACAGTCACTGCATTAGACGTGTAATGGACGCCTTTGAGCCTACGTCTTTGGATTACCCATACGACTTTATGGTAAGCTTTTATGGGAAATCATTAAATGACTCCTTCCTTCCGATCTGGGTGGGGTGGAAGGAAGTGTCAGACTCTTACTGACTAAAACCCATCCGTGTTCCTCCCAATGCCCTTTGCGTTCCAGGGCCGCGGTGGCCTGACAACGACTTATGGCTGATATTATGATGATGAGTACAACTTTAGTGGCAACTATACCGTTATATACGAACTAAAGATCTGACATTACTCGAATCAACCATCGGGCAGTTGCCCACCAGATACAAAGACCGTCTGGTCGGAGGATCGTCCCTTTTCAATAGACCCTGTTCCGCATACTCTATAGCACCTTCCGAACTGCTCCGTTAATGTCGCGGTCGCAGTGTAATTGGGTTTTTCCAATAGGAATATCTCTGTGACAGCCCGGAGTTCGGAAATTGTTGGCGTGACACCCCCGTGCCTTGGAAAGCACGATAGGCCGTTGCTCCTGCATCAGATCCCTCTCCGGTCATGTCGGGTTGCCGTCCCATCGGAATATGAGAATAATGGAAGAAAGAGTGCACCTGTATTTGCACACACACTTGTGCACTATAATATGTCCCGCGCCCATGGCTAGGCTCGGTTGAGATTGGCCTCCATGGCCGAAATCGGTCAGGAGGACTAGTACCTTCCGATAATAATGTTGAATTAAGTCAGTACCGACCAGTTACCGATACCAATACCGAAAATATCTGCACTCAAATTTCTCGACTTCACTAAACGTTGGTACCTCTCGTTACAGATTTTCATACAAAATTTTTACAAGAAAGAACGAAAAAAAAGCAAAAATTGAATTAATTACGTAAAAACCCGAGCTTCGCTGAAATTTGACAGTTTTTGTCCGCCAAGAGAATAACTTAAAAACCACTTTACTTAGCTAGCCAGATTAATTACTTAAATGGTTTTTTTATTGGAATCAAATTAAATTCCTGGCAAGCTTGCGGTCGTCCTGGCTTTTTGTAGATTTTTATACTTTTGTGTTTTACTCGTATAATTGAGTAAGTTTGTGGTAGTAGGTAAAGATAGGGTACACTCCTCTTTATGTGCACAATAAACTGTTTGAATTAATACTCAACTAACTATATACCTCGTGGCTAAATAATAACAGCCGCACGGGTCGCTCTTCAAGGTTAAGCAATGCTTGCCGAGGTTGGTCTGTGGATGGGTGACCATCTTAATATACCGAGACTCCTCCGTGCCTCGGAAAGCACGTTAAGCCGTTGGTTCCGGCTGTCATTTGTAGATATTTGGCAGTCGTTACGGACAGTCAGTAGCCAGATAATCTGACACAAGTCTTGCCAAGGAGTACCATGTTACCCAGTTAATGGGTTGTGGAGGTCTGGTAGGCAGCCGCTCCACGTAAAATACTGGTGTTCAGCTAAATCCGGGTTGACTGGAAGCCGCCCCCAATATAGTTGGGAAAAGGCTAGGCAGATGATGATACACTAGAAATAAAAATAATCACTCCTAACTAAATTAACCCTTAATTTGGAGTCAAAAAATTCATCCGCATCGCTGCCGACTGAAAGTATACCCAAAAGACTGGCGGCATTGCCACGTTTTATGGCAATGATGCCAATGATGGCAATGATTGTGCACATAGATTATGTTGCTAACTCATAATAGTAAGTTGTGTAATATTTGAAGTAACTGGAAACCCGAAAAGGGGTCACTGTACACAATCGTCCATCAAGAACAGTTCTTTATTGTAGACAAACACTAAAATTGAAAAAAAAAAACAACCGTTTGCACTCCGGGAGTGCCGGCAGAAGTTGAAAACTTGAACATTAACGTTGTGCATTTTTGATATTTATAACGAAAACGGATGGACGAAAATGTCAATGGTACTATCTGGAACATTGACATTTTCGTCCATCCTACTATAAATTATATCTGTGAACGTTTGATGTGAGGTTTTTTAATCATCACTCACAGCTCAACGGCTGAACCGATTCAGATGAAATCTGGAGAACAGGTAGATCATTTCGAGGATTAAGACATATAATACTTTTATCCCGGTACCTTACGTCTCCGTGGAATAACTTTCGACTTTCACGAATGGTGAAGCCATCGACCAAGGCCAGCTCGTAGAAGATTTAATTCCTTGACAAAATTTCCTCGCCTTAGAATCGAACACGGGACCTTAGCACAGAAGCTTCCATCTACAACTGATTCTATTACAAACAACGTATACAAATATTAAATTACAAGTTTCTAACAATACATACTGCACGGTAACCCCATAACTCAGCATCAATAAGTTCAACTGTGCTTAAAAATAGTACCATCATTATTTCAACGGCTAAAAATGATCAATAATTCCATTCTCAGCCGGGACTCGAACTCTGGACCGTGCACAGTGCGCTACTAGTAAAACAATCAGCTCTTGTTAAAATAACTTCGGTTGGTGATTGGTTTAAGTTACAAGAGATTTGATTGTGCATTTTAAAAGCTTTGTTAGAGTAAATTATATTTATTTTGCAACAAGGTTACAAGTAACTCTTACACGTCATTTTTTTATTTTGTATTACCTATTATAACCTGATCAAAACATTCGAAAACCACGTCTGAGGTGGCCTTTTGAGGAAAGCACCACGCAGGTTTGAGTGGATCTGTCCAGAAAGTCAGTTATCGTGTAGGCTCAAAATTAGAACTTGTTGCCATATCCCCCCCCCC
>NDFZ01005066.1:3617-145243 GCA_002192655.3 Mamestra configurata | reverse complement strand
CGCCACCACCCCCCATCGCCACGCTTGGCAGGCGGGTTGGCGATCGCAGTGTAGCTGTTGCAATGTACAGAGAATGCTGCTGCCCATTCTCTGGTCATCATCAGTCCCTTAGTCGCCTGTTACGACAGCCACGGGAAGTGACGGGATGGTGCTATTCTTTTTATGTCCGACATCATATAGAACGTTATTTATTACGAATTTATTTATTATTAGGCTTCTCATATTATATCTTTATAAGCAAGTGTGCTAATCGCCGAGTGTAGTTCAACAAGATCCATAAAAAACCGTTTTTTTATACTTCTGCCAACCCTGTTCAGAAAATACAAGCTGGATGAATAAAATAACAAAATGAATATACAATTTTCTTTCGTATAATAATGAATTTGATATTCCTCAGCGTCACGTATTTGCGCTTAAAATTTCCGGAGGACGGGACATGTATTCAATTATGTGTAAACCCAAGTATTGACTTTATGTCATTTTCAATTTGTTGCTTAATTTTCTACGATATTAAATTGGGTTTCATTACATTTTCCCTGAAATAAAATTCACGGCTTCAGGCCTTAAATGGGCGTGTAGAAATCACTTGATTTTAGAAAATTAAAATAGAAAGCTTTGACACATTAGAAAAATGGTCTGGTGTGATATATGGTCATAGTTTTATTTGTAACTGGTTAAATTTGAAATTATTTCACGTATGCAGGACTGGTTGTAGTGGCGACACTTGGGGGAGGCCTTTGTCCAGCAGTGGACGACTTTTGGCTGATATGATGATGATGAAAATAACTGCAGAAATTTACGACTTTGGCCACTGATTTATTTGAATCGTAATAACAGTATTTTTTTCATACCACCAAATCACCGGAAGTTCCAAACCGCTACCGCTTGTAGCTTAAGCTCAATAACCCGTCAATATTAGTCGCTGACTCACAAACTCACAAGCAGCCTCAGTAGTTATAAGTTTCCATTGTAGAACGTCAAAACGTATGTACAGTCACGAGCACAAATATGTGGAAACTCCGCAAAATTCAAAATCCAATTTTCTCCTAAAGCACTTATGTCGGCGCATCACATATGCTCGTCATGGACCACCGCGGGGACTGCGCGAATTTCTTAAGGGCAAGGTATGCTCAAAACACAAACTGTAGATGGGTGACCATCTATTAAACACTGAAAATCCTTCGTGCCTCGGAAAAAACGTCAAACCGTTGGTACCAGCTATAATTTGCACGTCATTAAAAGGCGTTACAAGTAGTCAGAAGCCAGAAAAACTGGCACCAGGGGAGCTACTCTCTAAGCCCGAAGTCCGTAGTTCCGGGCTTAGTTGCGGGCGTATTCTACTCCGTATCACCTAACCGCTAAGAATAAATGACAACACGATTTAACAGTTACTGTCAATTCGTGTTGTCATTCATTCTTGGTTCGGGTTCGGAACTAATCGTAAGTCAGTAGGTTATACGGAGTAGAATACGCCCGCAACTAAGCCCGAAACTACGGACTTCGGGTTTAGAGAGTAGCCCCCCAGTATTGCCAAGTTGTATCGTGTTGCCACAGTTACTGCGGTACAGTCACTTCATATAAAATACTGGTGCTCAACTGCATCTCACAAGACTGAAAGCTGACCCGATATCTTCAGGAAGAGTCTAGGCAGTTTGATTGATTGGAAGGTATTTATGCTGTTGACTGTACGTAACGTACGTCACAGCTGAAAATAGTCCAGTAGTTATGAATTGGAAACTCATACAAACAAGCTTTGGAAGCTCTGCGTGAGTAAGAAGGAAGTATGCGGATAAATATAGTTTTAGGAGAGTTCCGTGTGCTTTAAGGGTGTTACTACACCACTCGATCGATCGATGTTGATCGATTGGTGTGTTAGCTTTCGATTGCATTCGATTAAACTATCGATTAACGTCGACTAATACATTCTACCATCGATGGACTATCGACCGATTGGTGTGGTTGCAGCCTTAGGTGGGATCTCTTCACCATCATTGGTTGACTGAAAGAGAATGCCTTAAGGCATTAAGTCCACCGTTACACCTTTGTGTATGAAGTTTTAAGTCATCCTCATTTGCCTAGCCTTGTCCCAACTATATTACTATATTGAATACCATTATTTTACGTAGAGCGGCTGCCCACCAGTCCTCCACAACCCATTTGCTGGGTAACGCGGAAGTTCTCAGCAAGACTGGAGTTAGATTTACTGGCTTCTGACAATCCGTAATGACAGCCGGGAATCTACAAATGACAGTCGGGACCAACGGCTTAACGTGCTTTCCGAGGCACGGAGAACTCGGTATGTTAAGATGGTCACCCATCCATAGCCAAACTTGGCCAGTGTTGCTTAACCTTCTTAAGCTACGAGCTCTTCCTCCTGAAGTTTCAAGTAAGTAAATAAATGAATGAAATACCCTTGTTCTGCTCTTGGGTGTTGGGTAAAGCTCTCAAAGTTGGCGACGAGAAAAGTTTATGAACTAATCAGGATTAAATTACGGAGCTTTTTGGTAAGGGTCAGGGTAGAAATCACTTAAAATCGTAACAAATACCTAGTGTAATTATGGTTATGTCACTGGAGAATAGCAAACTCCGTAAAATTATAAAATAACTTGAGAGATTGTAACTCTCGATAAATTGTCAACTGAACATTTGGAATACTTTTTTACGCATCAAAATTTGATTGCCTACAACAGTGCCAGTTCGAGAAATTGTGGACTGACATAAACTGGCGACCAATCAACACTCTGGTCTACAATTAATCTGTTGTACAGTGCCAGTTCGAGAAATTGTGGACTGACATAAACTGGCGACCAATCAGCACTCTGGTCTACAATTAATCTGTTGTACAGTGCCAGTCCGAGAAATTGTGGGCTGACATAAACTGGCGACCAATCAGCACTCTGGTCTACAATTAATCTGTTGTACAGAGCCAGTCCGAGAAATTGTGGACTGACATAAACTGGCGACCAATCAGCACTCTGGTCTACAATTTATCTGTTTTGGTGTGATAGTTAAATTGGAAACTTGGCCCCTCATTGGTCTTTGTTGGTGGCTCATAGCTGAATAGACCAATGAGAGCCTTGTGTCCAGGTTTACTATCACACGAAAACGGACAAATTGTAGACTTGTGCTTTGATTGGTTGCCATTTTATGTCAGTCCACAATTTCTCGGAATGACTTCGAGATATTGTAGACTATCAAATTTTGATGCGTAAAAAAGTATTCCAAATGGTCGGTCGCGATTTCGGTGTTGGTCTCATAGTAAAAGTTGTTCATAATGATGAGTACAATGACCCCTTGAAAGGTATTGCGTTTATTCTGTTACACTTTTATTAATCGTTTGCTTCTTTATTGTGTTTGCAAAAGTTAATCTCGAAAAGATCCAAACCGTTGATGAAAATTATGTAATGGTCCCGGGAAAGAAAGGAAAAAATCATTCATTAAAAAGCTTCTGTTTGTAATACTGTTTCCAAACTGTAACAACACCAGAATGTAGTAACAGTTAATTAACACTTAAAAGCACTGAACGAACTCGTAAATTAATTAATTAATAAATTCCAGGCCCCACTTTATTGCACCTATGTGTATTAGTACGTATGTTTTCCAGTACTTTCGTAACTGAATTGTCGATTCAGAGCAAAGCATTCGATATTTCTGACACGATTGTAGTTGTTTCTGGTGAATTCGTGATTGAGTTACGAAGTGCGTATATTAAAAAACATAAATCGTTTTTATGGTTCCGTACATGAAGGGTAACCAAAGGACCGTTTCGCTAAGCATCCACTGTCAGCCTGTTTGTCAGCGGGCTGTATCTCATAAACGGTAATAGGTGGAGAGTTGAAATATTCATAGTGTGTATTTCTATTGCTGCTATAACAACAAATAGTAAGGAGTGGAATTTCCTGCCAGAGTCTGTGTTTCCTGATGGCTACAACCTGGGAGTCTTTAAGTCAAGAGTGAATAGGTTACTCTTAGGCAGAGTGCTCTATCGTCGACCACATCATCGCTTACCATCAGGTGAGATAGTGGTCAAACGCGTGCCTATCAATGGTAAAAAAAGACATGGTTCTCGTACCCATACGAGAAACATGACCCTTTATTACAAGGACGAAGAGATTATAACCAATCGAATTTTGATTCGTGTAATTGAAAAAGAAATGTTCATTTCACAGGATGTCGAAAGTTCGTAATATCTTAAGATATTTTCAGGTCACATCAAATAATTTCTCATTCTATTCATTGCTTTGCCATGGACCTACAGATAATCACACCATGATCGATTTGCGGTTATCTCAGGCCAACAGTGGACACAAATATGTATAAACGTTTTATGGAAGAAATACTAATAAAGTAATTTTCACTTTATTACTAAATAGTAAAAACAAACATTTAATAAAATATAGATACAAAAACGATCTGAAGTATCTTGGTATCATCACTATTAATTTCGTTAGTGGATTCATTTTATCCCAATAAGTAAATGTGTCTTATATTTCATATGTTTTTGCCCGGAGCCTGCGATGGGAGCAATTATTTTGATTATGGTAGTTTATCGGACTGGCCACCAGAGTCACCGCTTAGGGCAATATCATAGTACTACTGCTGGGTACTGAGCTACTTATTTTAAAAGTACCTAGTCGTAAATCGTAAGATAAAAACATATTTAATATATATTATTATATATAAAAGTTACCAAAGATGTTTTAAGTTAATAATTCTAAGAGGTAGACAGTATTTTGTTTGTAAGTGATTTTAGAAAGTATTTTATTTATTTATTAAATTCACATTTAAATTAATTTAAATTTTATTTATTTATAATTGACTTTTAAAAATATAATCAATAATAATCAGTATTGGTCGCCATTGTCACATATATGACAAAGAAAAGCTTACCCTGTACGCCAAGCCACAAATTCGCCGTCTATTTTGTCACAAATTTGTGACGTTTGGCATACAGGGTAGGCTTATCTTTGTCACATATGTGACAATGGCGTTCAAAAGGTTAAAGACCCCATCATTGCCCCCGATTTTAAGGTACATTTTTCACAGAACTAACATGCATATACAAGTTATAAAACTTAACTAAAGATCAGCCAGTCTATCTCGCAAGAAATATGTAACCGCCTAGTACCATTTCCGTAGTGATAAGAAAATCTAGAAGGTATTAATTCAGTGAGTCGTCTAAACCAAACCCTTCATTAGTGAGCCTTACTCGCGTTACAGTTAGCTCAGCCGTTCTCAACCTTTTTCTCACTGGGCCATCGATTCTACAAGTATCATGATGGGCCGCAATAACCTAAAACCGATAAAATAAAACTATTCATGAATAATAGTACCTATTTAAATGAATCATCATCATATCAGCCAATAAATTAAATTAATTATTAATTAAAATGAATAGGATTATTGAATTTGTAAAAAATTAACATTTTTCGATAAAAATACTACATGTACAAAATAAAACTGCTTTTGAGATACTTGGTAAATATAGCATCAATAATTTTAATAATAATAAATTTTATTAAATATAAGTAGTTTGTACATGGTATACAGAGTTGTCTTATCTTCTTAAATGCTATAAAGAAAAAGCAGTACAACAAATATAAAATGGGTCATAGGACTCCCTTTCCTAAACTAGGCAGGAGACCTAGGCTGTCTGTATCTTAGGAAAGAGTATCCATTTATACTGAGTCAAATTGCGGTTACAAAATATTGGTACGTGCAGTGGGCGAACAAAGTACTTAATTTTTGGGTTGTATGGCCGCATAGCAAAGCTTGTTGGACCACATTCGGCACACAGGCTACAGTTTGAGAATAGCTGCGTTAGCTAGTCTACAACCGCGTCTCCCTTCACTTTCTGCACATCTTGATAAGAGATCATTATGCACCAAATATTTTGTAAGCGGTCCCAGCTTTTGGTTTTAGATTTAATTTAAATATGTTGGTAGTTGTGGTATTTTATGGTTTTGCAATTTGAAATGGTGGTACACAGCTGCATTCGCATTGTAAGATGCTAGATTGTTAGATGCTATATGTATAAATATATATGTAAGAATATAACTATATTAGATTGATTCAAATGAACCGCCACTCGTCCATTGAAAGGTTCATTAGAAAACCAGCATCAGACAGCATCAGTCTGTCTGACATATCGCTGAAATGGACCTTTTTAGTGCAGCCGTGAGACACACACTTGGTTCTTAGCAAACCTACATTTCTTTTTTTATTTCTATGTACCGTGCGCGTTTCATGTAAGTGCTAAATAAATATTATTCTATCTTTCTCAAGACAAGTGACATTCTGTCAGCGGCTGGCGTGGCGAAGGCGATTGTCAATAAAAATGCTGTCGAATTATCACATGATCAATTTCTTGTTTAAATGTTTGGGATTTATCACATGACTTTTCGGTAGCGCTTGTCAACCCCATACGCGTCCCTATCATCACGCCATAACTCATTGATTGCTATCTGTTTAGAGCCTCTTAGTATAGTTTGGAAAAGGCAGACATTCTCATCAAAAAGTAACACAGTAAGGGCTTTGCCTGAAATGTACGGGCAACTGGTGCCTTTTTTTTGGTGGCACCCTAATGCCACTTGATGGCATTCTTGTTAGATGTGTTCCACACAAAAAATAGTTATCATGGCAGCTCAGCTGTAAAGTACATCCGTATCGAGTTATATGCCCTTATCAATAACGCGTATTTAATTAGATTTAATCCTACTAATATTATAAACGCGAAAGTTTGTAAGGATGGATGGAAAGATGGATGTTTGTTACTCTTTCACGTCAGAACGGCTGCACGGATCTCGATGAAATTTAGCACAGAGGTAGATTATAGTCCGGAATAACACATAGGATTTTTTATCCCGGGAATATGTTCCCTTAGGATAATTTTCGACATAAACGCGGGTGGAGCCGCGGGCGGTAGCTTGTATTATTACGCGTTATAATATTTGCGACTAGAATCAAAAAGCATTTCCCGGAAGAGTTTTTCACTAAAAGCTCAATATTTCTAAACCTCAAGTGCTGCGGTAGAGCGATATAATCTTTAATTTAATACATAATACAAATCTATTATTATGTAGGCCTATGTAAATTTTATGTTACAACTAATCTCCATAAGATACGTTGGAATGGATATTATAAACCCGTGCTGGATGGCCACTAAATAAGCGATCTTATTATTATCTGTAGAGGTCTGAAAATATTTGTGAACTTTTCATTAGGCCCTGTAGGTATACAATATTGAGGAAGCTTTATAAGCTATCTAAATTCTTGAACGTTTGAAGTATTCAGACGCTCTAGACAAGTGACATTGCGTCAGTGGTAGCGTGAAGAAGGCGATTGTCAAAACGTCAAAAAAGTATTTGATTGACAAACGCTGTCGAATGTCACGTGATAAATCCCCTTTACTTTTGCATTTCGACAATCGCCATTGTTATAATAATGACGTTTTGTCTAGTCTCTGTATCGTCTGTGAGTAGACAAAGTTGTGGGTGAAAGTAAAAGTATGTTATATCCTTTCATATTGCATTAAAGGTTTTATCGAAAAGTCTCTTTCGGATATATTTTTATGGATTCTAAACTTTTTGTGTTTTTGCTGTTATAAACCTTTTTTTTTTCTCAGTTTGGTTTGCTCTTGAATTAGTCTAGGTCATAGATAACCGGAACAAAGTCGACGATGGAGCGAGCTTAGCCAGAAGAATCCTGTACACTCTAATTTGAAGATATTGGGGTTCTATGCGTTCGGAAACACAGACGCAAGCAGAGAGTTCCACCCCTTTGCCCCTTTGCTGCACTTTAGCTTAAAGAAGCAGAAACGTGCTAAGAATGAGTCTATAGTATCAGAATTTTCTAGCTCAAAATATAAATTCTTTGTCCGCCCATTTCATGGCCCCAAAAAGGTTGTACACGGGGCCTAATCTGTAATATTACGTTGCAATAAGCCTTTTATAATATTGTTACGCATGAAATAAATTGTATATTTTTGATGTATTCATTTTGTGAATGGGATAGGTCAATCTGGCGCTGGAAAGCTTTCAAAAGTATTAAAAGAAGTTAGGTATTTTCTTACTTTTTTCTTTTGTAACACAACTGTTTTTGAACCATGATGTCTTGAGACCATCTTTAGTTTTTCAAGTATAGATTTATTTATTCATACCGATATGATGAATATTTTTTACTTTATTAGTGTTATATAGTGTAATTAACGACATGGACAAAAAACCCACTATCACAAGAACCCTTTAGGTACCGCGTATTTTATGATTATTTAACCATGTCAAGGCAATTTAAATATACCTACTATATTTTAATATTTGGTTTTTTATTTAAAAGTCAAAACAAAATATGCAAACATCGATGGCAGCTGTTGTCTCCTCAACTCGTCATCCATTTAACGCCAATAACGCCATCTACTAACAGTGTATAAATTCAAATCCCATAGCGCTATTATAAACGAGGTCATCAGGTCCGCAACCCTACCCTAAAACGATGTGTTCTACACATAAATTCCTTTTAAAAGCAGCCCGAGTTTAAGGACCTTTTGGACACATAAAAACTTGACACGTGTTTAACATTGATATTCAAATGTTGCATGTGTGAAGAAAGAAACCTTTCAAATAGCATACGTGAGTAAAGACTGAATTGAATGGAAATAAAAAAAAGGAACGGTAATAAAAAGAGGTGTGAAAAAGAAGGATAAATTCAAGTACTTAACTGGTTAAAAATATTAATTTGGCCTCGTTTGAGGAGCTCGTGGCTAAATAATAACAGCCGTATGACTCGGTCTTCGGGGTTAAGCAGCGCTTGCCTAGGTCGGCCTGTACACGTACAATATATCGGGACTACTCCGCTACACGGAAAGCAAGTTCAGCTCACTGTCTCGCTGATGGTAGCGAGTGTTTCGGATCATTCAGTTCCCTTCAAAACGGTTGAGCTGAAGGGTGCTGATGCACGCGTCATGTTCGTGAATGGGCGCCGTCAGTGGAGACTGGTCATCCCTTAGTTGCCACTGGCTCATTTTAATATTTGATACTGTAAATTGCTTTTTTCTTTCTTTACATTGTTCTCATTATAAAAGCAACAAGGCTAATGTAACCAGGATTTTGTAAACATAAAATGTTTTAAAAGAGTGTCCGTGGAGTTTCTTGCACGTTCTTCTCCATAGAGATCTACGCTTTGGAACGTGTAAATAGCTTCATGTTTTTGACGGACTGACTTTGACAATTCAAAAGTACCTGTTAATGGTTTATTTGAAATAAATGCTTTGACTTTAAGCCGGTTGTTCCCGACTGTCATTTGAAGATATTTGTCAGTCACACAGTAACTGGAGAAATTTGAGTGAACTAATCACCTCTGCCTGGGACAAAAAGATTTTTTTTGATGAAGTTCACCTTGCTTTTACCAGAGGAAAGACTACCATGTCTGCATTCTTTCTTAGAAGATATTATACAGTCGTGATGTAATATATGTATATCGTGTGAAGCAATACATTTCCTTACGTAGATCATTTCGCCATATCTTGAAATGATCCCACTTACAACTCTCATTTATCTTATAAAAGGTAAACCAGGGAAGAAAATTATGCTTCCATATTTTATAGCGGATAAAATAATTACAAAGCAAGCGCTTCCTAAGCAAATTGTGGAAGTAATCCTCTGGTCGTTATTAATTCTGGAATAAGCTTATATTGAGTCAAAATGGTCGGTTTAAGGCTCCCGTATTATTTTCTTATTTATTTTCGGAAATATATGGGTTATTTCACCGAGTGACAAACCTGTTTTAGAACTCAAAACATTTGAATTGCATTTAACTATTGTGATTGCTGACTTTGTTACCTGATACTTTATTCAAAATAAATTATTATCTATTTATGTACAACTAACTATTACTATATTTACACTTAAATAAAAAACTCTTAACTAAAAGTAGTTTAAAATATGACGTCGAAAAATTCCAGATACTTTATTCAAAATAAATGTACAACTAACTATTACTATAAATACACTTAAATAAAAAAAAAACTCTTAACTGACTAAGAATAGTTTAAAATATGACGTCGAAAAATTCCAGATACTTTATTCAAAATAAATGTACAACTAACTATTACTATAAATACACTTTAATAAAAAAAAAAACTCTTAACTGACTAAGAATAGTTTAAAATATGGCGTAGAAAAATTCTATTAACCATTTACAAAAACGTATGTAACATTTAAGGACGGGGAAAAAAGTTTTGTAGCACTTTAACCAACGTCTTATATTAGAGCACACTTTTACATACGATGAGTTCAGTCGATTTATACGCCCTATGTCTTTTCTGACCAGGATTCTGTCCAAGTCCAAGGTTTTTTCAAATGCAATCAATATTAAAATTAATAATAACCCTGTTCTCTGTTCCCGATACCGGCTGGGTACTTTTTATATTTTTAAATGTCTATATAAATTTTATTTTTTAAGAAATATTTAAAAATTTATTAAATGAGGTAAAAATTTCTCCTGTATCTCAACTTAACTCAAGAAGGCGGAGTCAACATTTTCCTTTAAGCGTAAAATCCGTAAACACTACTTAAAAGCTTGTCATTCTTAGTCGTTCTTCGTCATGATTACTATGAATTCTCTTAATCGGTATGATTATAAATACTTAACTAACTATATACACTAGAAATAAAAATAAAATCTCCTAACTAAATAAACCCTAAAATATGGCGTCAAAAAATTCATCCGCATCGCTGTCGACTGGAAGTGTACCCAAAAGACTGGCGGCATTGCCACGTTGTATGGCAATGCTTAATCTTTGACCAAGGTAAAAGCCAGCCCTTGGGTCACGTGAAGTGTCAACTAAGCGCCTTGAGAGATCTTTAAATAAGTTATGTGCACTCGGACCCCAAGACCCGAAATTATATTTGTGTAAGTTTTTTTTATTGATAATATTGATCTCACCGTTCTACAACATTACTCCACCGTACAAGAATAAAGTGGTGACCCATGAAAAAACCGACCCATCACGTCTATGGATCCCAGAGGAGGGAAAACTGTCTTAGAAAGTTAAAACGCGCACCGAACCTAATCCGAGGAAAGAGGGAACTGTAACGTTATAGGAAAGGGGAGTAACGTTAACGTATATACTCCTTGACCTCCAGGGGCTTGAAAAGACAGATATTGAGGCAACACCCATAAATTGATGAACCCAGGTGATAGATACCAGGGTTATCCATCAGAATCCATACTTAAAGAAAAAGAGTTCATTTGCGTCGAGCTGCTCAATATTCCATTCTTCTACGTGTCGATGATTCCTTAATTTTACCATCAGGAGGATCACGGTCCGTGCAAATTTACCCTTTATTTATATAAAAGAGAAGTACCTCAAAAAAGAGCATAAAATATTAGCTTTCTCGGGCAGTCTGGTAAAAATATGTCTCATTGATGACAGCTTTAGCGTCCGCCTCGCAAAGGTACCTATTAGATGGTACTGGTGTAATTGCACAAAAAACCAAGAAGAAAGAAAACAAAGAAATAAAATATATATTATACTTAATATTATCAATGTGAAAATACCTCTGTTTGTCTGTTTGTTACTTTATGACACCTTAAAAGGCTTAACCAATTTCAATGAAACTTGGCACACGGGTAGACAATGTGCTAGATTATTATAATGTATTAGACTGATTAGGATTGCCCTGGGTATATTTTCCCTTGAAATAATTACCGAGATTCATGCGGGCAAAGCCGGCACAAGCTAGTATATTACAAATTATGCTTGATTCTTTCTTGTTACCATTTTAAAACGAAAGAATGTGCTAACAAGACGAGTCCATAATTCTATTCTACAGTGACCCTGCTTATTAACCTTTCAATTTATCTATTAGTAAGTTGTCTACACTGTGGAGTCTACAGTACTGGGTGCTTTGGACTTCAAGTATTCATAATTGTAACAGAATCTATACCGCTACAAAACATAACGCAGCGACATCTATTCCGCGAGCAACGAACTATGTCTATCGAATCCTGCATCGCGGTATCAGAGTTTTTCGAACGATTTGAACAAGTACATCCATACCATTGGGCAGTTGCCCACCAGATACAGCAACCATCTTATAATAATATTTATTTTGTAAGCAGGTTAAACATAATACTTTTAAACGTCAATCTTTTGGTCATTTTTAAACTAAAAATGAGGCCGGTGTTTCCTAGCTGAGTGCCCTGAGAAGAAACACTGAAACAAACTCAGGTCAAAGGTCGGTCGGAGGATCCTCCCTTTTCAATTGAGGTTTGCGGGACTTAACGCCCTGTTCCGTATACCTCTAAATAACAAGGCTTAGTAATTCAAACGTGCTACAAACTACAGTAGTTAAGATTTTCACAATCCAGTAACTGGGTAATACGGTTCCCCTTGGTTATCATATTAGCCAATTGCCGTCCACTGCTGAACGTAAGCCTCTTCCAAAGAGCGCCAGCCATCCCGGTATTGGGCGGGTAATGCTGGTGTCAAATTTTCCGGCTGCTGATTTATCCGTAATTACTGTCAAGGATCTACAAATGACAGTCGTGACTAACAGCCTAACGTTAGGCTGCTTAACCTTGAAGATCGAACCATACCGCTTTTATGCTCCTCAGTAGGCTGTTTCCTTGTACAAAAATATTCCAACGCTTATTAATATTTTAAAATTGTTAAAACACATGGCTCCAACCAGTTTCCACGTATTTAAAACAATTTGAAGCAGAGGAATATATCCAAAAATAAATTGTAACATTTCTGTAACGAACGAATGTTACATTGTGAAGTGTTTCGCACCAAATGTTTCATTGTTTCAGTTTTGTAACATAAATGTTTATTTTACAATACGACGCAGCGTTTGAAGTGCTTTAAAAAATGTAGTAGGATAGAAGAATTCGTTGAGTTTGTTTGAGAGTAAGTAAACATTAAATCTATGTTTTCTTTTGAATAGAGCCATTAGTTAACTAAGGGGAGGTTTACTCACACACGAAGGGTTCCGTACCATAAACCGAAAAAGAAAAACAAAATTCTTTTATTGAATCTTTAATTTGAACTAATGATAATTAAGCTTTGTCAGAAGCCAGTAAATCTGACACCAGTCTTGCCAAGAACTACCGTGTTACCCAGTTTTTGGGTTGTGGAGGTCTGGTAAGCAGCCGCTCCACGTAAAATACTGGTATTCAGCTAGTTGGGAAAAGGCTAGGCAGATGATGATAATTAAGCTTTCCATTGTAATAGCGGCAATAGAAAAACACACTCTGTGAAAATTTAATTGTCAACCTATTACTATTCATGAGATATAGCCTGCTGACATACAGATAGTTGGACGGACAGCAGAGACTTAGTAATAAGGTTCCATTGAAACCCGTCGTCAGGTAGGGACATCAAGCTACCCGAAACTGTCAATTTTTTCATATCAACTTTAAACCTAATGCTTTCGGGATAAAGTTGAAAATCAATTAAAGAAATTTGACAGATTGTTGTGGCTCGGTGTGTACCTACTTAATTTCTAGTGATAACTTATAAGTTTTAAGTGGACGTCTTTAAGTGTGGCATTTAGAAGTTGACATATTTCATACAAAAATTTAAGCGCCAAGTCCATCAAAAATAAACACCGTATTGACTTTTTTTTCCTGTTTTTTTTTATCTTTGTATCTACTATGTTTCCAAAACTACCCACAAGTTGTTGTAAGTGTTATTTCTGCACTATTATTGTAATTTTATTGATGTTATAATTTTGTTTTTGCATGCTGGGTCTATCGCATCATATTGTACACTAAGTTTTTATCATATTGCTTTAATTATTAGGAAAAACAGTGTTACAATTGTAGATAGGCCAATAAATAAATAAATACATAACATACTTATTATTGTCAAGCATTTCACATAAGCTCATTATTAAAACATCAACTTGAAATAATAAATTCATCCGCGCTCCCCCAAATTCTCAATATAGCCCGAAAGGCTTCAAATAGCTCCAAATTCGGCACCAAAATTATAAGCTCCGGGGCTCTCGGGCTATAATCATATACCGTTACAGTGACGAAATGAAATATACAACAAAAGGTATTTGCATATGTATCTCGACGCATCTGGGCCGCGTTGCACGTGTCCTTTTAATACCCCATAACACACCATAAACTAAAAGCCATTGGAAACTCAACCTTACTTCGAAGGCATACGATTTATTTAACAATCCTCAGAACGCAAATCGATTTGCGTGGAAATAAAATTAGCTTTGCTGTTCGGGAAGTTGCAACCATTTGAGTTTGGACTTTATGCTGTTGGAATAAAGGTTGTGGTACTGTTTTCGAAGTGTTTTTTACATTGAAGAAGAGTTGAAGAATGGGCTGTTTGTCGTGAATGGAGTCTTTAAAGGTACAAAATGAGCATTATATAGATGCGAAGGTACAAATAAAGTATGAGACCGATGTATGAGTACGTTTGTTGTGTGTAGTATGAATCACGCAGTTGTGGACGTAGTATTGCGCTTGTATTTCCCGATGGAGTCAGCAGAGGAATACGCGACAAACTTTATAAGGCTCCTGTACTTATAACAATGGACACCTCAAAACGACTGACGACATTAGCTACGTCATAGTAATTTCTCTATCAAAATTAGTTTCTATCCAAAGTATTGTTCCCTAGCCTTGAATATTGTAAGTAAGATGGAGAATATAAAGAATTTGCTTTTAAACCTAACGCATCGTTTTTTATTATAACAATCTTCAACACAATCAAATATTAAACTGAGTTTTCACAAACCTCGCCTCTGCTCCTACGTTTTGGATCTTCGAGCCGGATCGTTACAGAATCATAATGTGATTACTTTTTACCATAAACCTAGATGGTTTTGATATTAATATTCTTATATCCTAGAGTAGTAACTAAAAGGTAAAGTAAAAGACAAAAAGCTGTAATACCTAAAATTTTTATACAGCTTTGGATTGTTTTGTAAATATTGGTGAACTTAAAAAAATACATATTTATCGAAATCGTCCAAAAACTTTAGTATAGGTACCACTTTGTAGTTAAATCATCTTTCTCGGGATGTTAAACATAATCAAATAATTGATTAATAATTTTGTATAATACCTAACTTATCTTTGTCAATCAAATACGTAATTAATAATTAATTCATCACACCATAAAAAATATGACAAAAAAATAAAGACCGAGAGATGTCAATACGTACAAAAAGACTGAATTCGATATTTACAGTTTAACAATCTGGAACAGCTGATATTTCACCATTAAAATGATGCTGACTCATGATTACTCAGCATTCAAAAGTTCTGTACGTTAGAAAAACATTACTGTTCAAAAGATTAATCACGACTAATCACGAGGTAACATAACTACAATTAATATGGTATGAAGGATCATTATGATACAAAACGTTACAAGACTTACTAATATGTAAAACTAGTAAGTCTTGTAACGTTGTGACGGTAATTAGTGTGTTTGTTTAAAGTGTTTATATGTCACCGGAAAATAGCAAACTCCGTAAGATTATAAAATAACTTGAGAAATTGTAAACTCTCGATACATTGTCAACTGAACATTTGGAATACTTTTTTACGCATCAAAATTTAATAGTCTATAATAACTCGAAGTCATTCCGAGCAATTGTGGACTGATATAAAATGACAGCCAATCAGAGCACAGGTCTTCAATTTATCCGTTTTCGTGTGATAGTAAACCTGGAAACAAGGCTCTCATTCGTGTGTTCAGATACGAGCTCACGACACCAAGACCAATGAGGGGCCAAGTTTCCAATTTAACTATCAAACCAAAACAGACAAATTGTAGACCAGAGTGCTGATTGCTCGCCAGTTTATGTCAGTCCACAATTTCTCGAACCGACCACGGAGAGATTATAGATTATCAAATTTTGATGCGTAAAAAAGTATTCCAAATATTCAGTTGACAATTTATCGAGAGTTTACAATCTCCCAAGTTTTTTTATAATCTTACGGAGTTTGCCATTTTCCGGTGACATATATACACTTAAACATAACTCCTAACTACGTAAATCTTAAATAATACGGCGTCAAAAAGTTCCTTCGCATCATTGTCGACTGAAAGTGTACCGAAATACTAAGGGCATTGCCACGTTGTATGGCAATGCTTATTCCCTGCCTAAGGTAAAAAGCCAGCCTTTGGGTCACGTAAGGTTTCAACTAAGCGCTTGGATAGATCTAAACTAGATACATTCTAGTTGATAAGTGATTTATCTTTAGGTGTTTCTGTTCGTCTTTTCCGGCAGAATAAACTGATTTTCTTGCTTTTCTTCAGATATTTAAAAGATGAAAATTGTATACTTCCTTAATAGCAAAGATCTTTTTGATTTTTGTGGACAACACAAACTTGTAGCAACATCTCCAATTTTAAATTCTTTTTTTTTCTCCAATCTCTGAGAACCTTTTTCAAGAATGTCACAAGCACGTCTTTATGAACGCAACTCGTGTATAGAATAATAAAACAATTTCACTAAGTTAGGGTGAACGCGGGGAAATTGGTACAACCGCGAAATATAATTATTTATTCCATTTTATTCGTATAAAAATTTTACTCCCGTTCCGCTGATCCAAATAATACAGATTTCGTTAAGATAAAACAAATGGAATTTCTCATTCCCACCTGTGCGGAGCAAAACGTGTTCGCAGTAGGAAATTAAAGGTATGAGAAAAATGTTTAATGTAGGAATTTTATTAAGTGCTTTAAGATTGCGCTTATGGTTTTTACTTTAATGAAAGTGTAGTGTTCAAATAACGCAATTTTCAATAAGTTCAGCTCTAAATATTTACAGGCAATTTTTAATGAATTATGACAGAAAATTATAAGCTACAATCCATTCCATTTAACTAGTTGGTCTTTAAGATACTCACTCTCAAGCTAGAAACTGTATATTGTTTATAGTTTCTAGACAAAACAATTGTCATAACTCGCTTCATGAATCATGGATAATTAATGCTTACCACAATCAACAGAGACTGCCATTTAATAACAATTTATGTTAGCCATCTTAAATTCCACAGAATGAAGACAAGAACTTACAAAATCACGCTCAAAACTAATGAATAGTGATGTGAAGTAATTCAAGAAACAAAAAAACACATTCATTACTTGTCAGGCAACACGTGTTGGTCCATATCATAACAAAAGCAATAAGTCACTGGCCAGACAGAAATTATTCTAACACCAGACCAAAATTAAAAAAAAGACATGTCAACATTGTCCTCAGCAAACAAAGAAAAAATAAATCAGCAGATGTCCAACATAACATGACCCGCCCCTCCCCTCTCCATGCAACTACACGCATTAAAAACGAGGCAACACAAAGAAGTTTTAGAGACCAACCAAAATTGGTCCCTGCGTGGCCTACATCTAAGCACCAAAATTCTTTTACGGTCCAAATAGTCATTACAAATTTAAATTTAGGCCTTATGACTGTACTATTAAGAATTTATAGGAGTTGTTCGAAAGGGAAATTTAATTTTGTGTAGAACAGTAGGCCTTTTCTTGACAAGGAAGCCACCATGCTGATGTCATAATGATATTTAATTGGGGACGGTCTAATTCTTGGAGGATATTTAGTTGATAGAGCTTTTCCTGAGGATTTGTACGAGAAATTTATTTATTTAAGGGTTTACACTGCTTCCTTTTGAGATACTAGAGCAAATATTTAAACGATATCTACTTGTTATTCATACATTTTGTATGATGTTTATTTTTACATTGTATTAGATTCGCCACAGACTCTTTTCAAAAGTAATCTTACAGTATCATGATGACTTGCTTTTTTCAAGTCTACCACAAACTCTAATCGGCCCAATTCTTTTCAAACCAAATTCACACACGCAAATGTAGACCCAGACGATAATCAAGCATCAAACAGGACATTCAACTCCAAAAGATCGTAACTTCTCAGTTTAGTGCTCCACAAAATTTTACATAGGCACATAATGTTTGTAGAAGATAAAGAGGACAAACATGGCACGTGATGTGACGTCGTAAATACCTGCTAGATTTATCAGCAGGATTAGAAAGATTAAGAGGATGAATCGTTGCGACATAATACAGGGATACACAAGGCCTTGGAGATGGTAGAAGAGGACTTATACAAAGATATTGAGGAGGAAAATGTTGGGAGCGTGAAATAGACAAAGGATACTGAACGTATCAAATGCTCTGGTTAGAACAATAGATTTGTTCCGCTTAGTTATGGTGCAAGATCTACGTATGCGTTTGAATTTCGAAGAATCCTTGAGTTTTTCATTAATAGTTTTGAAGCTTCGAATATTTTGTTGTTGGTTTGTTTTTAATATTTGTATGACCAACGACTGATGGCAGAATTTGTTTTCAGATATTTTTTTGCAGCAAATAAAATGGTTATAATAACCGTAATTATTATACAAATCGTAAGGGTGAAGTTGCTAAAGATGGAGTGTAACGTCGCAAAATGGAAGATTTTAAAAACTATCCAGCACTTGAATACTAAAGGTTATCGTAATAAAACAATGATAATACATTAGTGAGCCAATAAACATTGGTTAAAATCGTTCGTGACAACAAATTGCATAATATACCAACTACCAACTAAATCAAAGCTACAAAGGTTGTCTTTTTGGTATTGATACACTACGGTTGAAACACTCAGGATATTTCACGAGTGTAATAAATTAGAAAGTATAGCAGAGCTGTGGCTACGAGAGACAATGACCTAAAGGTTATACCTGATGGTGATCGAGAAATCGTGGAGCCAAGTCCGGGATATTGACGGCTTATGAATTATGATAAGGCTCCTGGTGGCAGCATATTTGAAATAATTCAGGCAATCTTGGAGCTGTTTCGTGACTGACTAAGTGATTAGCTGATACAAAACGCACAACCTAAACTACCGATGATAAAAACAAGAAACTGGAAAGTAATTTGAAACTCCCGTTGCAATTTTTATAAGTCTAAGTCAGCAGATTAGATTGTAAGCAGATCTATGAGACAGATGTTCTAGTTTTGATTTTATTTTTCTTTTGGTTAGAACCCATACAATAAAAAATCAGATCGATAGCGATTGTTTTGGGTTTAAAGATTCTTTATTGATTCTAAAAGAACATACATTACTCATTTAGCGAATAAATACATAACTAAGGTAAGTGTAGTCCAGTAGTTAACAGTTTTGTTATCTTTATGTAGGTAGGTACGATGTCGACATATTATTGTGTGTAAGACTAGCGGCCCTCTGCCAGGGTTGCGGAATTTGTTCGAAAGAGTCACCGCGGCCCTGGAACGCAAAGGGCTTTAGAAGGAACACGGATGGGTTTTAGTCAGTAAGAGTCTGACACGCCCTTATAAGTTATTTGATGATTTCCCACCCTTAAAAAAGAAAAGACTAGCTTATATCGTCAACGCAATAGTTTTTTGTTGTTAGTGACGTACTGCTTGAGTTTAGCTTTAAATGTGTTAGAAGAAGATGCTCCTAATATCTGCCGGTAGATTATTATAAAGTTGAACGCCTTCGTACTTTATATTTTTGCTGCCATATTGCGTGACATTATTAAAATAAAAGATACTTACAGTAATTCAGCATTTTCTTTAATAAAACCATCTGAAACAATTAAAATATGACATTAATATCACGTTTTCACGTAAAAGATAACACTAAATGAAGCTCTAGACATAGTGCCGTTTTATCAGAAGTGACGATTCAAAAGTACAAATATGTGAGATAGACGTGACGTCACTTGATCAATCCCAAATATTGATAAACGTTATCTCTCACATAATGTGACTTTATTAAGAGCAGAAAATCTGTGTTTGTTCTAAGATCGTAGCTTTGGTTTAGGATTACAGTTTCCGAGAAATGTTTGTAAGATAGCTTCCTATTCGCATTCCTGGTTTACTGAAATGTTCATTCAAACTAGCGTTCAGCTAAATACCAACTTGCCGCGCTTGACTCGATGGAACGCAGAGCTAAAAGGCTCACTGGCGACGTAAAACTGGTGGATGCCAAGCTTCACAGTTTAGCTCATCGCTGCAAAGTTACCAGTTTGTCGGTCTTCTACAGATTGTACTTCGGGCAGAGTGTCCAGGAACTGCACGACCTCATCCCACCGGCCCCCTTCTACCATCGGACATCTAGACGCACTGCAAGTTACCATCCCTACCTTGTTGCTATTCCACCAATTCGCACAAAACGTTTCCAAACGTCTTTTATAATGCGCACAGCAAAGGAGTGGAACTCTCTGCCTGCGTCTGTGTTTCCGAACGCATACAACCCTAATCTCTTCAAAGGTGAACAGGCTTCTTCTGGGTAAGCTCGCTCCATCGTCGACTTTGTCTCTGTGATCTATGACCTACACTAGAGTCAAGAGCAAACCCATATTAAATAATAATAAAAAGTTTTCAGGAAAATTGGCTTTAATAAACGTTATGTACTATTCATTAATTAGATAAGAAACCACACGATGTTTTATCGAATTAAATAATTAAAAATTTTTTGGCTTTCATTTCTTGGAGCATTACTCTCAGACCTCTCTAAAATCCATACAAATATTATTAATGTGAAAGTTACTGTAATTATCTGCTTGTTTGATACCAAGAGGTTTCAAACATTATTTTATCCAAATTTGGATAAAACTTGGCACACGGGTAGACTATATCCTGGAATAGGATACTTTTATGTCGGGTGTATGTACCCTTGGAATATTTTTTTTAATTTTGAGCAGGCCTAACCGCTGGCAACGCTAGAAGCTTGACAGTCATAATTATAACTAGCCAGCAAATTCGTAAATTACGCTATGATAACACATATATGCCTTCTGACCGATTTCGGCCGTGGCGGCCAATTTCAACCGAGACTGGCCATCGGCGCAGGACATCTTATAGTGCACAAGTGTGTGCGCAAACACAGGTTCACTCCCTCTTCTATCACTCTCATATTCCAATGGGACGGCAACCCGACACGACCGGAGAGAGATTTGGCACAGGACCAACGGCTTAACGTGCTTTACGAGGCACGGGGGAGTCACAACACCAACTTCTAAACTCTGGGCTGTCACTGGGAAATTCCTATTGGTAAAACCCAATTACACTTTTGCCCGACCTGGGAATCGAACCTAGGACTCCAAGCTCGGCAGTCACGCTTGCGACCGCGAGACACATACTAACAGAATAAAAATCTTATTTTGTAATAAAAATCCAAGTCATGGTCTACACATGAACCAGGTTTAATACAAAACCGTAGAACCGTTGCGACCTAATTCATTCCCAAACTTCCAGACATACAAACTCAAGCGTAATCTCTCACATTTATAATATTATAGCAGCAAGGAAATCGATCCATTGTGCCTTCCGGATATCCAACCCTCTGCCTTCAAAAAGCCATCGTTTAACAATTAACCGCTACGTCAATCGGATCGTTCAATTAATCCCATTAACAACCAACTTCCATTACACTGGTTTTAACAATATCACGTTTCAGAGAATCGACAGTTAAACCTTCCTGAAAATGGATAAACAATTCAACAATAAACATGATTAATCAGAGATAAGTACAGATTTGTTTATTAAAACCGCATGTTAAAGGAAAAAAAAAAACTACAAGGTTTTGGTCGCTCCTTGTGCCAACCAATGAAATGGTTTCTTAAATTGTATTTTCTATAACTGATATGATGTACAGTTAACAAAGTTATTTGGTAGGTATACAGGCAAAAATGTTAATTTTTCCACTGCACTGCCAATATTTATTTCATATTTATTATTATTTGATATTTATTTATTTTAACTTTTTGAGCTACATCTTCTTCTTCTTCAGCCGGTCCCTCATTACTGAGGATCGTGTTCACTGGAGAATGGATCGGAATCAGCGGACAATCTGTCTCCATCGATTCCGGTCCAAAGTTGCCATCACCACCTGCTGGAATTTGCTTGAGGACATAGCTTCTTTAACTTGGTCCGACCATCGTGTTGGCGACCGGCCTCGTACTCTCTTTTAAGCTAAAAATGTCTACTCTCACTATTACACTCACAATATTTTTAAAAGTAGTTGCAAGTTAGCTGCCTGCATACCAAAAAAACACACACATTCCCTCACACTCCCCTTTTCAAACTCAAACTCAATCCACTTAACCCCATTTCACCCTAACTCTAAATTTTAACAAACACTGAAAAATCGCACAGATTACTCTACGTGGCACGTACTTATCTGAAATCTGGATAAATCTAGTTCAATCTGGTTCAGACGGTATTAGCCAGATTCACTAAAAAGGCGCGTCTATTGGCCCAGTATCGTTCAGCGTTATTTATTTAGCCTATTTAAAAAGCCAATGCGTCAGCCGTCTGGTAAATAAACTTTTTTGATCAATCAAGGTGAAGTCGAGTGCTGTACATAGCGTAAAAGAGATATAGATAATTTTATTTCAAACCCATAAAATGGTGAATGCTGTAAAAAGATTTCAGTGTGCCAAAAGAGGACGCTTGAAAGAGTGGATCAGCCGCAAAAACTATAAGGAACAATAGATTATATTTAAAATTTCAAACGTAGGTAGTTTTTCACGACTGCCAGTTTTGCGGAATTTGTTCGAAAGAGTCCCTGCGGCTCTGGAACGCAAAGGAGGAGGAACACAGATGGGTTCTAGTCAGTAAGAGTCTGAAGAAGTCTTTTGATGATTTCCCAGCCATATAAAAGGTAGTTTTTCACGACAACATGTACAATGTTAGTTATACTGCCCCAGAAATCTTCATAAAGTCACTCAATAAAAACAAGATGCAGCAGCAGTCGCTCCACGTGAAATACTGGTATTCAGCTGAACCCGGTTTTACTGGAAGTCGATCCCATTACAATTGGGAAAAGGCTAGGCAGATGATGAGTATATTAGTCTCCATACATGACTGAACACACATTATTATTATTACTGTTTTATTGTTTATTATTTCCAGCAGTTAATTATTTGTTTTTATTATTGGTAATTAATTTGTTATTTTGTAAATTATTGTGTGTGCAACTTTTAAATGTATAATTTAATTATTTAATAATAATATTTTGACATGCGTATCATATTGACGAATTTTAATGTATTTTGACATGAGAGATCATTAATTTATAATGTATTTTTGCATGATAAAATAGATTTGGTTTGGATTAGATATTAATTAATGAAAACATATAAATATGCATATTGTACGCCCTATGGGTATGTTACAGCGATCTACATATTACGTTGATAAGAACTGCTTTAAACCTGTGACAAACAATAAATTATTTTGACTTTTGACTTTGACTTTGACTTAAATTTTTAGATTATGACTCTGTGTACGTGTTGGTTCGTACTGTAAGTGCAGAGAGTAATTAAAGCTAAATAAATAAATAACATTAATTGATTCTAGGATAGGGCACGTTGTAAGCGTTGTAAATTCGAAACTTATCAGTAAAATATACTTAATAATGACCCTTCTGTGCTGCCACCTAGTTCCTGTACGTTCCTTATACTGAACCATTTTTAACGTTGCACGAAATTTTTTATGCACAGTATCTTAAAAATCCGGCCAAGTGCGAGTAGGACTCGCGCCCAAGGCTTCCGTACCATTATCTATAAAAACGGCAACACAATCACGTTGGTTGTATGGGAGCCCCCTTAAATATTTATTTAATCTGGTTTTTAGTATTTGTTGTTATAGCGGCAACAGAAATACATCTTCTGTGAAAATTTCAACTGTCTAACTATCACAGTTCATGAGAAACAGCCTGGTGACAGACGGATAGACAGATCGACGGATGGAATGCGGAGTCTTAGTAATAGGGTCCCGTTTTACCCCTTCGGTACGGAACCCTAATTAGGTTATAAACGTATTTGCCAACGGTCACCAGTGTGATGGTCTATGCCCAGATCTCGCAACTTGGTCACTATAGTGCCCATCCGTGGGAAAATCACGCAACACACACTAATATTGTGCAACACAAAACATCATGAATGAAGACTCCATTATTCAGAATGCCGCATGTATGTTTGTTTGTATGTATGTGTGTACTGTCCTCGTGACAGACAGACGTTTTGTATTTAATTACAATAATTACGTGTGGTACTACAGCTTGTTGCAATGGCCGACGTAAAATCTTTAAATGAATCATCAGCCTACAGTTTTAAGCAAATGTGTCTTCTTAAATTGAGAAGGGCGGGTGAAGGTTGCGATCCCCATTTAAGAATTGGCAAGAGCATACGTTTTTACTGACACTCTTGAGAGTGAATAGTAGATGTCCCGGGGTGAACTTCGTACCACCTAAAATTGATTTTATTGCAGCAATTTTATCTTTTTAAACCAACCCTGTATTAGAGCGAACAAAGCAAAAAAGTAACACACATGGGTATTAAAATTGGTTGTCTGTAAAATCTGTTTACGGAGGATAGTTTAACGTGACAACGTCATAACAAAACATTGATGAAATAGTCGTAACGTTACAATGAGCGTAACGTTACAATGAGACATCCTTTTTCGTGCGTGCAGCCAGCGTTCATTAATTTATTAGACGTTGTCACGTCAAAAAAAAAAACTATTTTTTTCGGTTTTGGCAGGACTGAACCGTAATCGATTTTTTTTTATTAAGATTTAATTCTAATTGCATTACGAAGAGAAACAGACAGATTATCCTACTAATATTAAAAACGCGAAAGTTTGTGTGGATGAATGGATGGATGTTTGTTACTCTTTCATGCAAAAACTACTGAATGGATTTTGATGAAATTTGGCACAGTGGTAGATTATAGACTTTTTATCCCGGGATTATGTTCCCTTGGGATAATTTTCGACAATCACGCGGGCGGAGCCGCGGGCGGCCACTAGTTATATCTAATTTAGTGAGTCAACAAAAAATAATAAAAAAAAGGACGGAAGATGAACCGTTTGCGGTATTTCTGTGAAATTTTCAGGAACTATTTTTACTTTGACAAATATATTCTCGTCCGAATATATATAGCTTTTCACCGAATTTAGTTCAGTGATTCATTTGAATATTATTCAGGGAATCAAGGAAAATGTGAACTTTTAGCTTTGTGGTTTCCTGTTGGGAAAAGGCGATCTAAAAAATTTATAAAGGGATTATTTCTGGATAAATTAGGGGCTTTCTTTGGGCAGCAATACTGAAAATACCAATTTATTTGACAATCGTGGTGTTTGAGGATTACTTAACATCAAGTTTTCTTTGTCTTTGTATATGTAACCAGTGTATTGCAAACGCCGTAAGATTTAAATAAGTATATCGCGTGAAATTGTAAACTAATTTTTTTCAATAAGACACGGATATGTTGGAAACTATTGATTTTGCATGTGATTTATTATACTCAAATGATCTATCCACAAAATATGGAGAAAATTATATGGCGAATCAGTCTTAAGATAAACAAACCATTTTTACAATATACCATTCCACATTCTCCAACTGTTGACCTGCCTAAATTTTATTGTTAAAATACCTAAAAACGATTTTCGTTAATTTTGTATTTATTACTGTGTGGTTGTTTCATATTCATGCAATAAAGATTTTATTTCGGTTATTAAATTTTTATACTTATTTCTAAGATTTTTAAATATTTCTTTCAAAATACAAAAAAAAACCTTCAAAAATATAAATAATAGTAGCCCACCGGTATCGGGAACAGGGTCCAAGCTACCGGCGGTCAGGGCATCAGAGATCAAGCCCTTGATCCAGCTGCCTAACGAGAGCCTCCTGAGGTGCTGGTCGAGGCTCGTGGCTATTAAGCCGTTGGCTGACACGACTATCGGTACAATGATTGCCGAGTTCACATCCCACATGTCGACAACCTCGTGAGCCAAGTATTTGATTTGTTCATTTTTCTCGGCTTTCACGAGGTAAAGGTTGTTATTAAGATGGGCCTCTTCAACCAGAACATTTAACTTAGATGACAGCTCAATTGGCGCAGTGACAGATCGATTGACTTCGTGGCTACGGCTCGCTAGTTCGATCCCCTCATGCAATGCGTGGCTCGCAGATAGATTTGTACTCGTTCCTAGTTTTAGGGCTCTCTTTTTGATAGAGAAAAAAAAATCAAGCTTTTTCCAAACTTTACTGTGGTTTTGTTCCTGTCTAATAAAATGCAACCAAATACCAGTATATTACCATATTGCCTATCTTATCGTCACAAGACTTCCAGAATTCTTACTATCAGAAACGACTGAGAAAGACTTAAATAACCTTTTCAAACGCAATCTTATATTTTTTTTTCACTTATGTCTTCGCGGATTTTTGAGTAGCAGCCCGAAGTCTAGATTTGTGTCTTTGAAAGCTATGGCTTGACACTTATTAAATGAGGATTAAACATAAAGGCATACATGAGTGGAGTGTGACGCAAAAACAGGACAATATATTTTAAAAACTGCTCTACACAGCACAATTTATATGAAAACGCGTTGTCATCACCTCATTGTCGCATGTCGGTGCACCAATAGCTCTGCTTAAACCCTTCGGGGAATTCAGCCAGGATTTCATGACAAATATAAAAAAAAGCATGCGGGGCAGTCTTTGGGGACTGCCGATAGAAGTGAAAACTAAACGAAAGTTAAAGCGTTCGGCGACGATGACGCGAGTTCCATGATTTTTGTTCACCCAAAAAGTACACATTACACAGAACACATACAGCTCATGAAAAGCGTTCGGTGACGATGACGCCAGTTCCATGATTTTTGTTCACCCAAAAACTGCTTAACGCGCCTAAAGAAGTTTTCACTTCAATAAAAGCGTAACAATTAACCATTACCCCACTCTTACCCACACGATTCACCTTGCTATCTTAATGAAAACGTGTTGGTTTTAGTCCTCATATCAAGAGTACACACTCTTATCTAAGCCCAGAGCACACCTAATTGTGTTTCTATCTAACTGGCTGCATGCTGAAATTAAATCGTTTACTCTTTAGCGACCAATTTGCGACATTGTTTTACGATAACACGATGTGTGATTATTTTCTTTTGGAAATTGAATGATAAGCTTACAGTTTTTTATGGGAAGTGATGATCACGGATCAGAACATGAAAGACCAAGGAGACGATTGATGGAACAGGTTTGAAAATAATGTGATTTGAAAAGTTTAATAAGAGACGGCAGAAATAACTGCTAACTAGTACAAATTATTATGATGGGCAAGTTATTGTCGGTCTGCCAGGGTTGCGGAATTTGTTCGAAAGAGTCACCGCGGCCCTGGAACGTAAAGGGCTTTAGAAGGAACACGGATGGGTTTTAGTCAGTAAGAGTCTGACACGCCCTCCCGCTCCACCCAGAGCGGAAGAAGTCATTTGATGACTATCCCATGCTTAAAAAAAACATAAGATGTGACGGTCTTTTAGGTTTTTGTGAAATCATCAAATGACTCCGCACCGCCCAGAGCGTTAGGAGTCATTTGATGATTTCCCCATTGAAGAAGCGTCAGACTCTTACTGAATAAAACCCATCCGTGTTCCTTCAAATGCCCTTTGCGTTCCAGGGCCGCGGTGACTCTTTCGAACAAATTACGCAACCAGGATATTGACGGTAACCCAAACCCTCACAGCAAGAACAAAGTAAATGATCCCAAATATGACTATCAATGCCATTATCAGCCAAAAGACGTCCACTGCTAAACATAGGCCTGTTAGACCGTGTTACCCAGTTCAGAAAGCACGTAAAACCGTTGGTCTTGGCTGTCATTTGTAGATCTTTTGCAGTCATTACGGATAGTCAGAAGCCAGTAAATCTGACACCAGTCTTACCAAGGAATACCGTGTTACCCAGATAATGGGTTGTGGAAGTCTGGTAGGCAGCCGCTCCACGTAAGATACTGGTATTCAGCTGAATTCGGTTTGACTGGAAGCCGACCCCAATATAGTTGGGAAAAAGCTAACCGAATGATTAATCAAACTTAATAAAATTCAGTGGTTTGCAGTACCTACCAACAGTGGTGACATGCCCCATCAGATAGCTTTAGCATAAACAGCTTAAAATGTTCCCACTGTTGGGACGCAAGCTTCCTCTGTGTGAAGTGGGTGTCTTCTAGAACATGCTAGTTTTCTCACGTAAAATACCTATTGATTTTTTAGGGTTCTGTACCCAAAGGGTAAAAACGGGACCCTATTACTAAGACTCCACTGTCCATCTGTCTGTCTGTCACCAGGCTATATCTCATGAACCGTGATAGCTAGACAGTTGAAATTTTCACAGATGATGTATTTCTGTTGCCGCTGTAACAACAAATAATAAATATTTAAAAACTTAAAAAGTAAAGGGGGCTCTCGTAGAAGACACGTGTTCTGTTTTGGTTTATGGTACAGAATTCTTAATGCCAAAACCCGACTCACACTTGGCCGTTTTTTTTTTTTTTGTTCTAGACCCTTTGTTTGACAAACTATGAGCGCTATCGGCATTGTAAAATTATTCTTACATTGAAAGTGGGTTAATAATGTACCTAATTAACGCCAGGAAGTGAACCTGCCTATTATATTATGTAAAACCGATAACCCCATACATATCGATGGTCTTGAGTTGTTGGTATGGGAATTTTTTTTTAAATTTAATTAGGTAAAAATTGGTCGTGTTCCCAGAAATTCTTCCTTTGAAATAAGTTTGTTTTTTGTATTTTTAGTATATTTCCGGCTTGAATAAAATGGGGAATTTTATCACAAAGGCATTATAACCTCCGGACTAGAAATAAGATCTACATAATTATAAGGATTGATTTTTATTTTTTTGATACGATCGAAAGTCAAAGTCAAAGTCAATCAAATCAAACTAAACCCTAAACGATAGTATTAGTAGTTCTTAAATTATATTAGTAAAGACACGTTTAAAACTAAATAAGAAAAAATAACAAAAGTATGAGTTCTTATAAATCAAGTAGATGCGTGTCATGGTTGTGGCGAAAAGGCTTCCACTCAGCATAATGCTGTGCCGTGGGGGACCCAATGCACGGTGCTGGTTTGCAGTGGTCGCCTTAGGCACGCTCTTGACAACTTTTCACCTGATGGTAAGCGATGATGTGGTCGAAGATGGAGCACGCTTGCCTAGAAGTAACCTATTCACTCAAATGGGACAAGATGATGGGAGGTAATAATTTCCTTAGACGAATCAATATATGCAATTTTTTTTCTATCGCCCTAACGCTACCGCTAACCCTAACGCTAGATAGGCTTTGCCCAGCAGTGGGCTACCACTGCTGGGCAAAAAGCTTCCTCTCCCATGTCCACCCTTCTACCATCGCCTGCCTGCCATTCCGATAGGTTCTCAAGATCTACCTTTCCGAATGGGCAGTAGAGTCACTTTATTAATGTAATATTATTATTTTACTGAACTGTAAATGCTGACATTCAAAAGTGCCGTTTAATGGCCTAATTGAAATAAACGTTTTGACTTTTTTTTTTGACTGATCTAACTAAAACATTTGTTTTTAAACGAGATGTAACTTATATATGATGTACCTCTCCTTATACTTTAAGGTTGCTTACATACTACATCGGTAACCTAAAGTAACAACAAAATATCAATAAACAACTAGACTAATAAATCCGCAAAATAATTTAACAAACGCATATAAAAACAAAATAAATAATTGGGCATCAAAACGTTCATCCACATCGCTGTTAATGGCAAAAGTGCCCAGAATACACAGACAGCATTGCCGCGTTGAATGGCAATGCTTTTCTTTAGCCGAAGAAAAGCTCAGCCTTCTGGTCACGAGAACAGTCAACAAGTTGTTTGCTGATGTCCTGAAAGAATCGATGAGCACTCGGACCCCATGGGCCTAATGTTTCAACCCCAAACGGCTCAAATGTAAAAATAAAAAAAATTGACTATTGAAAGACTTGATATCTAAGAATGTCTATGCATTTTATAAATTTGTAGCGGCATCAATCCCGCCACATGAAAAACTAAGAAGCGAAATTTGTACGGCAACAAAAAAAGAACCGCAGCGCCATCTACGACAAACTAACAACGAAATCCTGCATCGCGCAAGCAAAGTTCTCCATTCGATTTGAACACATACAACAGTCCGAATATTAACTATCGGGCAGTTGCCCACCAGACACAATAACCGTCTGATTCGGCGGATTCTCTCTCTACAGTGGAGGTGTGTGGGACTTTACTCTCTGTTCCGCATACCTCTATAGATTCATGCTCTTTCAATTTCGTAAAATTAAACTACATCCTTTAGCAGTCGAAATATTAAACTACCGATCTATATTCCATCTCTATTTATATAGCAGTCTCTTTCTAAAACTCGACGTATTTATAACACTGCCGGGTATTGTAAGTTTGCTGTCGCGCGTGCAATAAATCAATACACTATCGCTATACATACGCACGAGTAGTATGTATGCATTAGGGATGTTACATGCTGATACAGAAGCTTGGAGCTTTGACTCCGACTTCGATAAGTCGGAACTTCCGATTGGAATTACACTCTCCGATGTCGGCTCCGAATCGGAGGTTATAATTGAATCTCGAGGCTTAATTCACTTTTAGAGTTAATTCATTATTATGTTATTATGTTTTTTTAGTTGTTGATTTTTAATTTTTACGCCTAGTTAGGTTCATCATTATTGAATTGTAACTAAAGAGGTCGACTGTATAATGATCGAATTATTTTAATATGCATGCTCCTAACACGTATCTCTTTTGCCGCCACTTCCGACTTCGACTCCGATTCCGACTCCGGTAAATTAGGTTTCAAAACTCCGCTTCGACTTCGGTTCCGATAAAGCACCTCTGACACATCCCTAGGATGTATGTATGCAATCACTCGCCTCTTACACCCGAGGGTATAAAATTTCAGCTTTCACTGTCAACATGCGTTGAATGGATGATGGACAATGTATTTTTTGACGGCTTTTATTTGGTAAGTGAAATTGATTGGACCATTTTTATTTGATGGCGGGATTATGCATGGAGTTTCCATTAATGTCTGGAAATGCATTTCCATTTGTTTTTTTTTTTTGGCTTCATAGGTATAATAGACAACCATATTGAGATCAAGAAGACCTTTCGGCAACTATGCCGATGATCTTTAGTGCCTATTCATTATCCATAAGACATTTATTTTTTTGTAGAAACATGAGTATACATACAAATGGGAATGCAGGTTGTTCATAAAACAAAAAAGCTCCGTCATGTTCGGCCTTTGAGGCATACAAATATATAGGGAAGAAGTCATTCATTGGTATGTAAACAAAGCTAAAATCTTTATTAAATTGTCACACAAACTATAAATTGAATCTAAGCAATAAATTTGTAAAATTCGTAATACTAAAATTTGTAATTTTAAAATTCTTAAAAATTACAGCATTTTAGACTTTTTTAAATGACATGCTTTCCCAAGTAGATATAATTTAACTCATACCAATATTGTAAATGCGAAAGTAACTTCATATGTCTATCTGTTTGTTACCTCTTTCCATTTTAACGACTGTACGGAATTTGATTAAACTAAGTAAGCAGGTGTATCATGTCCTGAAATAAGCTGTAAGATACTTTTCATCTCGGGAAAAAATACCCTTGGAATAATTTTCGACTTAGTTTGTAATTTATTTAGTTCTTAGTACGAGTATAGAGATATACTTACGTAAAAGTAGATTTTAACACTTCAAAATTTTAGTACCTATCTATGAAAATAAACTTTTATCAGGATGTAAGGAACGGATCCCATAAAGTGCAGCAAAACAGTCATTATGAAAGTAAAACAGCCTATAAAGTAGAAACAATACAACATAATCATTATAGTAGGCGCCAGATAATCGTGGAATAACGGTCATTGACCCACCTACAATTATTGACATTTTAAATTTGAAAAACGGAATTAATGACACAAAGCTGTCCCGAATCATCATCTCTCGTGATCCTTAACATTGTCTAATAATGAAAAACGATTCATATTTAATTGTTCAGGTACCTATGAACAGTTATTAGGGAAAGGTCAATATACTTTATTCCACATTTATCTGGCGCCTACTATAGCATTTATTTCTTTCACACGACATGAGCCATTCTCGTACTATATAGTTCGAACTTAGGAAATAAGAATAAAAATGAGAAGAAAAGAGAAATATTATCGTGTCCGTATTTAAGTGACACCACAACAAGACAGGCAAGGTCAAGACATCAATATTGTCACTTANCCCACACACACACACCGCCACCCTTGCGTCAACACATGAAGTGTCTGGTTTAGGGGCCTGTGATTATCAGCTGAGTGATAAGGCCCCTCCGCCCCCCCACCGCAGTCAGTCGCTGCCGCCACTGTATTGAGCGAGCCCGCATAAGGGCATGATTAGAACGATGTGTCATTAGTTGTAATTGTTTTCTTGCTTGTTTGCTCGTTTTTAGGGTGTTTTTGTGTCTGTGGATGGACTTGGAGTGGGTTTTGATGTTTTTTGGAAGGAAAATATTGTGAAGAAGGCTTTGCAGTGACATTGCTTGCGTGGTTTATTCCACAGATATTGTGCATTTGTTTTCGGAATAAAATATAGTCTCGCGACTAACAAAACGACTACTCAGCTTAAGTAGAAATAACCTTAGAACAATAATAGGGACAATCACGGGCCGTTGCCCCCTGAACAAACATCTCTTTAACATAGGTGCCATGGACAGCCCAATCTGCAGGGGCTGCTTTGACGCTGAAGAATCAGCCGCCCACGTCATCCTGGAATGCGAGGCCGTGGCTACCCAACGTGTAGAAATCTTTGGAACGGTTCGCGGAGCCTGTGACGCTCCCAGGAAACTTCTGTGCTTGGCTGGCTAACTTAGCCACAACGGACCGAATGGGAGTCTGAGTGCGGAAAATGGAGTCCCTACTCGACTACTAGCCTATGACGCTAGGCTTTCCATTTCAGTAAAAATGTATTCGTGACCGGTTCAGTAGTTACTGCCAGAGATAACTTAGAAACAGACATGAACAGTGAACAGGCTTCTTCTGGGTAAGCTCGCTCCATCGTCGACTTTGTTTCTGTCATCTATGACCTAGACTAGAGTTAAGAGCAAACCCATCTTAAATAAAAAAGACATTTATCTATAATGTTATATAGAAGGAATCACGAGGTGAGCTGTCAATCCATACAATCAAGATGTCACGTGATCACGAAGTGAGCTGTCATTCCATCTTGATTATATGGATTGACAGCTCACCTCGTGATCACTTCACCCAGGCCTTCACTTCGGCATGTTTACAGAATCGACCGGCTGGTCTGTAGACCACTCGGCTTATATCCTATCATCATCTGATGATGCCGAAGATGATGATTCATCTTCTGCCTAGTCCCGAGTTTATTGGGGTCAGGTATGCCTGTCAAACCCGGATTCAGATGAATACCAGTATTTTACGGGGAGCAACTGCCTATCCGACCTTCTCAACCCAGTAACTGGGTAACATGGTACCCTTAGCAAGACTGGTGTCAAGTTTTCTGGCTTCAGACAATTTTTAACGACTGCCTGCTTATCCACATGAGAAAAAAAAGTGACTATAAATAGAAATACAATGTGTTTGAAAATAACCGCAAAACCTGAAAAAGGGTCATTGTTTTCATCATTATTAACAACTTTTACCCAAAACATAAATCGAGAAAAAAAATCGCCTACCCCATACATTTCACCGGTTCGTCTATTAACATGGCTATACCAGCAAGGCGGTTTTCGCTAATTTTATCTGCGATTGGTGCAACTTTAAAGCTTTTCGGTAATCTAACTGACTAACTTCGACTGGCCTGTTGGTCGAGTGGTTAGTGACCCTGACTGCTAAACCGCAGGTCGTGGGTTCGATTCCCACCCAGGACAAATCTTTGTGTGATGAGCATGATCATATGTTCTGTGTCTGGGTGTAATTTGTCTATAATATGTATGTATTTAGAAATATATAAGTATGTGTATCAGTTGTCTGGTTGCCATAGCACAGGCTCTGCCTAGTTTGGGATTTGATGACCGTGTGTGAGTTGTCCCAAGATATTATTATTATTATAACTAAATAGAATCATGTTTTTTAACACAGGCAACATCCCTATTGTAGTCTTTTAAGTTGTTAATAATGATGAGTACAGTTACCCTTTTTAAGATTTTTCAGATAACTTGTTATTGACCTATAGATACACGTTATCTGTGCATTTAAAACAGTTGTATCAGCGACAAAGAAATCTTTTTTGACCAAAAACCACTAAACTAGAGCGTGCGCTTACTCTGAAGGGCTTTCCACTCGCCAAGCCGTACTAGAAAGTTGTTTGATCGCATAGGAATTGATCGTAAAAATCGCAGTGTCAGCTTTTGAATACAAATCGTAAATGTCAAACTTGAAAGTGGATTGGTATTGATTTGACTATTGTATTAGATCATCATCTACCTTGCCTTTTCTAACTATATTGGGGTCGGCTTCCAGTCATGCCGCATTCAGCTGAATACCAGTATTTTACGTGGAGTGGCTGCCTACCAGACTTCCACAACCCATAAACTGGGTAACACGGTAGTTCTTGGCAAGACTGGAATTAGATTTTCTGGCTTCTGACAATCCGTAACGACAGCCAAAGGTCTACAAATGATAGTCGGGACCAACGGCTTAACGTGCTTTCCGAGGCACGGAGGAATCTCGGTATGTTAAGATGGTCACCCATCCACGGAACGACCACGGCAAGCGTTGCTTAACCTTGAATATCGACCCGTGCGGCTGTTATTGTTAAGCCACGAGCTCCTCGAATTTTTATTAGATAAGTGGATGTTATTTCTATCATGGGGGCAATCTAAAAGTTGTACTTGTAATTGATCATTATAAATTCCGCTAGTGGCCAAATAAAGACCTGCGAGGTCCGAGATCCCGGCTGACATTTTTATATCTTGGATGTTCTAAAACCAGAAAAAATTGACACCAGTCTTTCTAAAGGGTACCTAGTATCCATTACACGGGTTGTGAAAAAACTAAGCAGATTAACTGTTAATTCAACATAGAGTAGATTGATTCTTTACGAAATAAGGTAGGATAACAAAATTAATATTTGATACTATAAATTGTTTTTCTTTCTTTACATAGTTCTCATATATAGAAGCTACAAGGTTAATGTAACCAGGATTTTTGTAAATATAAAATGATTTAAAAGAGTGTCCGTGGAGTTTCTTGCACGTTCTTCTCCATAGAGATCTACGCTTTGGAACGTGCAAATAGCTTCATGTTTTTTTGACGGACTGACTTTGACAATTCAAAAGTACCTGATAATGGTTTATTTGAATAAATGCTTTGACTTTGGCGTTGAAATAACAACACTAAAACTCTAGACAGGCTATATGATAACGTTATGTTACTAAACAAAACCGAATCAAAATACTTTTTCTATGTATGTACAAATTGCGCCCACCCTTGTAAGTATATGCCTTCTCTATTATTACTCAGGTACATTTACCCATTAAGAAATACTTAAATAATGAAACTCAAGTGTCCCATCCCATCATAATTCATAATAGATGTCCCGCTTCGGCAACCATTACCAAATCTACAAATTCTTTTTTTAATTTGCCAAACTATCGTAACCAATGCGGTAACTATTCGGCAATATTTAAAAGGCTTTATATTTGACTAATTGCCTAACAGTAACCTATAATTACACATTACATACTATCACACGGCATCTCGTCGTTCCATAGTTAATTGATTAGTCAATTACAATCGTTACCAATTAAATTGGTAATTGTTTTACTGTAAATTATCTGTCTTGCTCAATTATTGCTATACATGTCAAGAGTATTATTTCACTAAATTATATTAATTGGACCTTCATCTTCCAAGTCCATTGCTTATTCTTTATTCTCCATTATTTCAATTTTACCGAACTGTTTGTTACTTTTTAATTGGTTCATAATCATCATTATTTACCTCTTTTTTATTTACATCACCATCACATAACTTAGCTAGCCTTTTCTAAACTTCAATTTGATCTATGGCTTCCAGTCTAATCGAATTCTGCTAAATACTACTATTTACAACACCACCATCATCATACCAGCTGAAAGACGTCCACTGCTGGACATAGGAGGTTTGCCATAATCGCCACGCTTGGCAGGCGGGTTGACGATCGCAGTGTAGCTGTTGCAATGTACAGAGAATGCCCATTCTCTGGTTTACAACACCACCAGCAACTTATTCGTCACAATAATCTTTAATTTCCATCTCCTTAATTTTATAGACTCCATTCTTAAGTAATCTTGATGAACCTGAACCAAGAGGCCTTTTCGATGATTCGACCTTTGCAATCCAAATAAAAATACTGATAATCTCGTTGCTAGACCGGTTCAGACTTTGGACTTAGAGCTGAGTGAGTCGAATTCCTCACATATTTGTTAGATAACCGAGACCAATTCAATGGTTAAATGACTAGGAATTTGAACAGGAAAAGTTCAAGAAATAAACTTTTTGCAGCTAAACTAAACAAGACAACTTCTAATTGAGACAACAAAGTAAGAAAAATAAGCATCAAAACCTACACACAAATTGGCGCCCGAGGCGTTTAAAGTTGGTGCAATACAAATTTGGAAACGCCTAACTTTTTAAATGTCAATTAAGGCAATGGCTACGTCAGTACGTCTAATTACTATTTGCACAGAACATGCTGACTAGAAACTTCAAATATTTTCAAACAAGCTCCAAAAGCCAAGTCAATTATTTCGTCAAACAGAGATATGAAACGGTTCGTCAATATAAATCGAGTCGTCAATATAAAATGGTTCGTCAATTCGACTATTCGCTCGTATCAATATGTACGGCTCGTAGCTGCACGGAACCCAGCGATCGCAGCAGATGTGCAAGATAAACAGGACACGCGCGCGCTGACTCACGCCTGCGCCCGCGCAAGTACAGACGGTTGCACAAGCGTTTGGTAATTGTGTGTGGTAATTTATTTTTTATTGTGTTCTTTGACATTGTTGTTTTTTCAGGTTTTTGTAAGTTTTGTAGATTTTTTTTTTTCATTTTACTTTATTGGGACATAAAATAGTTACACATAATAACTAAGGTGTGCTAGAAAAAAATCAGTTTAGAAAAAACATATCTAGATTTAAAAATACCATAGGTACATAATCCCATTCTTTAAAAAATAAATGTAGATTTTTAAATAGGCTTTTAAATCTTGTTCATCCTTTGTTTTTGAAGATTGGATTATTTCGGTCTAACAGATGTAAGCCATACTGCTGAGTATGAGATCCTTGGTTCGATGCCCGAGTCGGGCAAAATGTTACTGGGTTTTGCTCCAAATGACTTTATCATAACCGGAAAAATGTGGGTGTACTATAGGTGCATCTCTGCTTAACCTTTCGGGGAATAAAAGCGTAGAATTTTTTACACAATATCCGTAACATTTATAGTAAATTAACAAAACCAAAGCGATCCTAAAAATAAACTACACTTATATTCGCGATGTTCCCAACCAGATGCGATTGACTCCATTTATTTTATAAAAGGTGGCGCCGCAAAGCCACATGGCTTGGCAAGGTGCAAAATTTTAACCCCTCTTTCGAACTTAACCCATCCCATTACTGAAAACGAAATACTGCGGCAGATGCAGGATAACCATCTTAATAAAAATAAAATGAGCAACACTAAGATAGATTGACTGAGGTCACTAAGGTAAAGGTAACAGCTGACTTGCTAGTCTCAGTAAGCATCTGATCAAAAAAGAGAGTTTGGAGTCATAATGAATTACTAATGTACCAAAGTCATGTGCCCTTAGAGGATTTAAGAACTGCTGGACATTGGCCTCCCAAAGGGCCACAGCGACCGGTTCTGTGCTTCGCGAATTCAACGGACTGCCATGACCCTCACCTGGTCATTGGACCACCTTGTAATATATGACTGCATTGACAAAAGTCTAGGAATTCAGAATATGTAGTAAGAATGGCTTGTTCTTTGTTTCTAAGAACTAAATACACTGCACTGCGTCAATTTCAGCATAACATTATAATATTAAAACAAACCAACGCAACTTTATACGAAGCTACACCAAAACTTCACCAATCTGAAATTTAATCCGCCCCATAAATCAATAAGAAAATGTCTGACAATCCAAATAAATTGTCACTGTTCTATTAAACTAACTCAAACAGAAAACGAAAAGTAATATTGAAACTTTTTCGAGTAAACCTTGAACAGAATTGCCTTTGTCTCACAATATAAACTGCGGCTTATAAATCTTCGTTAAGTCATGGCGTTTTATGGTTAACCTACTTCGCCCCACCTTTGTGGACACCTAAAATGGCTACTAATGCTAATTGCTGACCCACTTGTTTGGTTCGAATAAAGAATACAGTTTTAGTCGTTTTTTGTTTTTCCTGTTTTGTGTTGCGAACGTTTTCTTTGTTGTCAGGAGCTGGGGTAATAGTTCCTGCATTAGTATCCTTTGTTTTTGTATCACCTCGTTTATGTGACGTTTACCGATGAAGATTTAGTTCTACTGCAGAATTATATTTACTAGGAATTAGATAGCTTTTGCCAGTAACTTCGCCTGCGTGGCTAAGAGAATGAATGTCCTACGGGAATAAAAAGCTGAAACTATCATATGAAAAGACAATAACCTGGATTAGGGTGGAGATGATAAAAGATCCATCATCTCCACCCTAATCCAGGTCATTGTCCAAATCAGCCCTTGAGACGTGATAAATTAACAAACATCTATACATACGGACTTACTTTAATATACGTAATTCTAGTAAGATTTATTTCAGTTAGTAGGATTATTACCAATCTGATTGTTATTATTGTCATCTCGGCTCTCAAGGAAAGGGTATGGAAGTGACTTGAAGAATTATATGCAGTTAAAATCATGATGTCTGAGTTTTAATTGCCATTGCACATATCTGTAAGATAGTGGCCATTCTCTTGATGTTAATTCCTTTAATATTCTTTTATGACTCTCATGGGGAAGCTCTTCTAGATTAATAGCTTATTTTGCTACTGTGCAGTCTTTGCTTAATTCTTAGATCATTGTCTAAAAATATTGCTTCCTACATTACCTCATCAATTATCTATCTACCTATATCAGTAACCCGTATAGATCAGAAGCCAGTAGATTATCATTCAATTATAATTATTTTTATCTATTTATCTACCACCATTATTCATTCCACGAGTCCTTGGTCCGATATAATTTTCAAGGCCAATATCTATTTTAATATCTATGCATATTACGTTGATATCACTAGACCCCAGAGCTTAATGTTCTAGCAAAGGAAAGGTACACTGTGTACTAAATATATTTATGTACTTTATGTTATGTGCCGGGCCTACTAATTTACTGTCCGTACTTTGATATGGATAGTGTAGGCTTGGGTTGCAAAGTGCTCCATAGTTAATTTTATGACACCAAGGGAATTATTAAAGCTAAATTCTTTGGCATTTTTGTTTAAAGCTGATTTATTTATTCATTCGTTTATCATCGCATTCATATTATCATGAAAAAAGTCTTCATAAAACGATGTCTTCATTCAAAAAGTCATCTTTTACTACCCTATCATAGATTTCAAATTCATCTTGGCATATCGGGTAGAAAAAGTAGGGTCCTCTACTTAAATGGAATACCAATAGATGGAACCACCTGTTACCCAGAACATTAACTATATCGACATGGATAGATCGAGTGCCATTCACCACACGGGCACACGGTTGATTAACTACTCTTTTTGCTTGGGGTTCAATACGTTACTATTGGTAACTTTAGTACTAAAAACTTTAAAGAGAAATTCACGAAAAATGCTGCTGGACCAAAACCAACCAATAATAAAGACGGCACAATTGAATTTGATAATGAAATTGGAGTTTTAGAGTATAAAGCAATTGAAGAGGGTCTTAAGAATTTGACCTTGACCGAAAAGCCCGAGAGTTATTTAGGTCAAACTGGAAAGATTAATTTAGAAGTTGGACTTCTATAAACACTGTTAATGCACAGTGAAAAGGTACTCAATCAGTAAAAGGAAGATTATATTCAAAAGACGTAACTCATGAAAACTCGACTCCGATCTTTTTTATGAATGATTGCAAACGGAGTTTACAAAGAGGTTAAGATAAGATATTTAGATAATTAGAGGCTAGTGCAAATTAAAGTTATCTAAATGCAAACAGTGCTTCAAGGTTTAATGAGAAATATGCGCACTGGACATCTGTTGGAAATATACTCGACCATCTCAGATATTGATTGACTCTCAATCCTACTAATATTACAAACGCGAAAGTTTGTATTAATGGATGGATAGTTGGATGTTTGTTACTCTTTCACGCAAAAACTACTGAATGGATTTTGATGAAATTTGGCACAGTGGTAGATTATAGTCTGGAATAACACATAGGATACTTTTCGACAATCACGCGGGCGGAGCCGCGGGCGGCAACTAGTAAGTTATAAACTTTAGTCTTCCACAAATATATTGTTTTAATGATTGTTGGTTTGCTAGTAGCAATATCAACTTTTCCTCTTTTATTACGTTTGTAATTGAATTAAATCCACCTTTTACATAACATTTTGTTCTTTTCCTGTCCCTCGTGTTCCCAGCTTTTTCAAGTCAGCACAAAAATGGAAGATTCCGAAATATTGTTCCGTTATTTAATTTTGGCCTCAGCTTTATGCTTTCCTCTTCGCTGAGTAAAAATGTAAAACTTTTACGATTTAATACAAATGAATTTTCCGGCTTCATTTTAAATTAAGTTCTGGCTTGTATTTACTTGCATGATGAATGAGGCCCTTTATTATATTTTTGAATTCGTCTTCCGTTACTGCTTCAGTTGTATTATAAAGTAATTCCCAGACCACAGTTACAAAGTTCTGGATATTTGATCAGCAAGATAAGCAGGCCTTTAAAATATTTCTGGCGTTCTCAAAATCGAAATTGGGAAATGTTTTAGAAGTTTTAATAACCATTATCCGTTCTCCGAAATCTTCAATCGGAATTGGTTCGAAGAATGTCTGATTAAAATGATCTAGTGGTCTATTTGTAAGTACTTTTTGTTTAGTTTTGGTTTAAGGATCTTTGCAAGGATCAACAACCTTTCACTATAATTGCGATTTATCGTACGTCCGTGTCTATTCGATAGTACCTCTCGCCCACTCGCGAGGCCTCCACGGCGCCTGCTGGTCGCATCCCAGCAATAATTAAACTATGTAGGTCGCATGAACACCCACAATGACCAACGTTGTACAAACCACCAGCCTATCTTGACACACCCCACCTCCCACTAACAATCAAACGTCAGACAAGTACGGCACACGGCAAAGCTCAGCGCAAACTGGACGTGCTGTGACCTCGCCGACCGCTCTTCTGTTGTTCTTTATTCAATTCAAAATGCGTTCCAGACGTGTACGTTGATGATAAATGACGGTTGAAACTTGGAATTCGATTTCAATTTGGAAGTTTAAAATTTAATTTTGGAATTTGGGGTATTTTCGAGTTCGCGTGTGAAAAGTTTGAGTCGTTAAATATGTGGGGAATGGAGTAATTTGATGTTGGAGCTCGGTGAGGCATTTTATAATTTTTGGGTGAATGAACTAAGTAGGTAATTGGATTGTTTTAATTGCTCGTCCCTATTAATGTTACATTTTTAATTGGAAATATGAATAGCATTACGAATGAGGTTCCTCTTTCTTCTTAATAACTCCCAAAAATATTGAAAAGCTAAAAATTATAAAACAACAAATATGACAATAAAATACTTATTCCATGAAGGCTAAGACCAAATTTCCTTTCCAAGACAATATCTCTAAACCAGACCACTACAATTCCAAGTCGAAAGAACAGCGAGAAATAATACCAAATCGAAAACCATAGTTCTATAAGAAGATTAAAAATAAATCCGTCTGCTTATCTCATACGATGTGGCTTTACAATACAAGAGGCCCGAATAATGGATTTTCTTCCCGCTAAAGAAAAATAACAATGGCTATGAAATCGTAGTATCTGTCAAATGGAATCGCTACAAAATAAAATTATACGGAGACATTCTTCGTGCTATGACAAATGTCCCCGCGGCAGAAGTAATTTGTCGCAATTTTTAGAATGCGACCACCCCATTCAGAGTCATTCATAAGAATGTTTTTCGTCCTCAGAAAAAGAAAAAGGATGCGAGGATAATTTTTCTTTTTAAAATTGCGGCGTGGAAAATTGGCTATGTAAATATATTTTTAAAAGCTTTTTTTTTCTTATTCATGTAATAAGTATCTTTATTTTTATCTGCCTTATTAAAAAGTTTTCAAGAATAATAAAATAAAAAAAGTAAATATACTTCTATATCACCAATATTAAATTCCCTATTAAAATTTGTAGTAAAACAATAAATTCGAACTCTAAATGGGTTCACTCGAACAAATCAACTGTCTGAGTATAGATTCCCACAGCGTAAATAAAATCACCATTAAATTCACGCAACCGCAAGCACAAAGAGCTATAAAATTTCTTTCGAATCGTAACTTACAAAAAATCCTAGATGTTATAATAAAAAATGCAGCACGATAAATATTACCGTAGCGCCATAGTGACAGCTATTGCTCCAAATACAACCATATCATTTACATTTAAAAGAAAAAAAAACGCAAACTCAATATCGCCGTAATTCGATTCTCGCATAAAAAAAATCTTAAACGAAAACTTCCCGCTTGTCAGCCACAAAAAGCTCGTGAGCTTTTAATCGATCACTGTACTACAATAGAAAAAACTTACGTTCCGATCCGGGTTCCTTCCGCAAAAGCGCAACGAAAAAAAAAAACAAAAAAGTCGTACACATAACTAAAAAGGCACTAAACGGTAGACGTCCAAACGCGTTTTCGAGATAAAAAAAATGGGTGCGTGTCTATACGGGCGCGCGGAGGGCGGCTTGCAGTATACTGATCTAATTTCCAAACGTACGACTGTGAAAGTGACGTAATGCCGGCGCCATGTTGCCCCGCGTCCCTAGCCGCGCCCCTCCCCCCCGCGACCGCGCCTTGCTTCCGCCACTGGAAAAATGCACTACCTATTTAATCAATTTTCAGGAGTGCTATGGAATGTTACGAAGCTTTATGGGCTTATTGCGGAGTATCACGTTACTGGCTGTGTTAAGTTTTCCGCGAATCGATTAGAATTGTCTTATCTGTCCTTCCGGCGTTGGAAATGGCTTTTGCTACGCAAGTTTGTATAGAGCTGGCACGTCATAAATAAGGGCTTCGCGTGCAGGTTGCGTTGAGGTTCTGTTTTTGAAACTGTTTCTTGTGATTTGATTTTCGAATTGTTTTGTTTCGTTTGACTTTGGTTCGTTCGTATTATTCGTCGGTAGTTGTGATTGCCAACGGCCTCTTTGGATTGAATGACGTGACCGAACACACGTCTGAAAAGTGTAGCTGAGCTGTGTATTTATCTGTTTTATCTCACAGACCGGAACTACAGTCTTCATCTTCAAGATGCATAAATAAACTTGGAACGTCCGTATCTCGGTGTGTCTGGTATACAAGTGGATACTATGTAAGATTTGATTCTTGGTCCTTTTATACAAACTGTATTTTTGTTGGATTAATAGACTATTTGTTCATCTTTTAAATTAGTACTACTATTTGCCTGTTTCTCGTTTTTATGGCAGCTGAAAGTACTTGAAAGTTTGTACAAAATAGATTTTGTTGTAGACAAGGATATGAGGACGTCATAAAACATTAATTTATAACCGGTGTAAAATATTTATTTCCAATTTAGGTTCTACGAGATACATAATTTATTATTATAAGCTTACGTCTTATTCAATACCTTACACAAATCAAAATCAAATTGACCGAAGACTTATGGGGAATGTCTGTCAAAGTGTGCACGTCCATAATTGAGACCATAGCACCATACTTGGCTTTAATATTCAATTTATGTGTAGACCAAGGAGTCTTTCCGGATATAATGAAATATAGTAAGGTTATACCACTTTTTAAATCCGGTGACAGTAAAGATGCCAATAATTATAGACCTGTATCCGTATTGCCGGTTTTCAGCAAGGTATTTGAAAAAGTGATGCTCAATCAAATGCTCATTCATTTTAACATCAATAAAATCTTACACGATCAACAGTATGGGTTTACCAAAGGTCGTTGTACGACTGACGCTGGTGTCACAATGTTAAAACACATATATACAGCGTGGGAAGAGGCGCAAGATGCCATAGGAATCTTTTGTGACCTCTCCAAGGCATTTGATTGCGTAAATCACGAAACCTTGCTCCTAAAACTAAAACATTACGGACTAGGTAATCTTGCTCTCAGTTTAGTGAAGTCGTACTTAAATGACAGACAGCAGCAAGTTCAAATAAACGGTGTTAATTCAAGGGGTTTAAAAGTCAAAATGGGGGTACCACAAGGCTCAATATTGGGTCCTTTCCTCTTTTTAGTGTATATTAATGATTTACTCCATCTTTTAAAAAACCAACCAAAGATGGTGTTATTTGCTGACGATACGTCCTTAATTTTTAAGATAGATAGACGTTCTACAAGTCTTGACGACGTAAATAATGCGCTACAGCAGGTCCAAAATTGGTTCACTGCGAATAATTTAGTATTAAATGGGAAAAAAACTAAGTGCATCAGATTTGCTTTACCGAATGTCAAAAGTAATACTTGCGACATAGTATTGGACAAAGAGAAACTTGAATTCGTCGAAGACACGGTTTTCCTAGGGATCACGCTTGACTCAAAGCTACAATGGGGTCCTCATTTAACATCTCTTGCAGGACGGCTAAGTTCAGCAGCATATGCTGTCAGAAAAATCCGTCAATTTACTGATATAGATACCGCGAGGCTGGTTTATTTTAGTTACTTTCATAGTATAATGTCTTACGGTATCTTATTATGGGGACGAGCTGCAGACATCGAGTCTATATTTATTCTGCAGAAAAGAGCCATCAGAGCCATATACCATCTTGGTCGGCGCGATTCCCTAAGGGAACTGTTTAAGGATATTAACATCATGACGGTACCTTGTCAATACATATACGAAAACATTATGTATGTTCGGAAAAATATTCATCTTTTTAATAAGATTAGTGATAGGCATAATTTTAATACTAGAAATAGGAATAAATTAGATCAACCCCGATTCAGATTGGCTAAAGTACACACTTCTTTTATGGGATATTGTATTAAGTTTTATAATAAAATACCACGTGAGATTCTCGAACTGAATGAGAAAAAATTTAAAACATGCATAAAACGCACTCTATGTAGACAGGCATATTATAAACTGGAAGATTATATCCTTGATAAAAATGCTTGGCTAAATGCCGGTCCTGCTCCACAGCCTCAGCCGCTTGGTTCCACTAGTTAGGTTTTATATTTGGAAGAGATGCTCACCCTCTTTTATGTCTAATAATAATACTATTCCGCATAATCTTATATTATGTTTGGAATAAACTTTTCTTTTTCTGTATTTTCAGATTGATATTCATAGTTTTATATAATTTAGAAGCAATTTTTATTTCAAGTTCTGTAAATGTGAGAACCCTGGACCATTATGTTAATAGATAGTTTCCTTGTTTGACATGAAATAGCAGGGGCAGTTGAGGGTGTGTCATGCTCACTCCAATGTCTCGCTGATGGTGGCGCGTGTATCGGATCATTCAGTTCCCTTCAAAATGGTTGAGCTGAATGGTGCTGATGCACGCGTCATGTTCGTGAACGGGCGCCGTCAGTGGAGACTGGTCATCCCTTGGTTGCCACTGCCTCATTTTAATATTTCATACTATAAATTGTTTTTTTTCTTTCTTTACATTGTTCTCATATATAGAAGCAACAAGGTTTATGTAACCAGGATTTTTGTAAACATAAAATGATTTAAAAGAGTGTCCGTGGAGTTTCTTGCACGTTCTTCTCCATAGAGATCTACGCTTGCGAACGTGCAAATAGCTTCATGTTTTTGACGGACTGACTTTGACAATTCAAAAGTACCTGATAATGGTTTATTTGAAATAAATGCTTTGACTATTGACTATTGACACATGCTTATATGCAAACAGTTAAAAAAATATTTGTATTCAAAATTTGAATTTTAATAAATTTGATTATAATTATAGGTCTTCTAATCCAAGTCCTTACTATGGGAAATCATATATTTCAGTCAGAATCTTCAAGGAAATTACTAATTAGAATCTAATATTATAAGAACCATTATTCACAAAAGCTCTGCGAGTTAAATCGGATTTTCCTTAAGATGATCGAATAATAATAATATATGGATTATTAAGCTCAGGATACGTTAATCTCTGTTATTTAGATATAATTTTGTAGATGAATAGAAAAAGCGACTGCCCTCGTTTTATCGAAGATTTTTTATAGTTTTCAATATTTCTTTTTTGTTAATTTTTTCAATTTTTTGTTCCTTCTGTCCGGTGCAAATATCGACAAAACTTTTATATAATAAGAGCTAGTAGGGCATTCAACTCGTTGTGTCAGAGTGTTGATGATCTTGACTTGTTCTCCACCAGTGTTCCGAAACAAAATAAAAATACTGAATAAAAAAATCTTTGAAGTTCACTAAAACCTTTATTTAATTCTCTCCGTATGCTTACTAATTCTTGCTTTCTCTTGCCTGTCTACTGTGTCTTGTGCTACCCTAACATTGTCAATGAAAACTTTTAATTGGCCTTCTATCACTAACTGTCAACTATCTGTATCCTAGCTGTAAGTTTTCTTAAGAAAAAAAAAATATATATATATTTATACGCTGGCGTTTGGCCGCAATTTTGCCTGATGGAAATCTACGATGTGGTCAACACGCTTGCCTAGAAGTGACCGGTTCACTCAAAATCAATCAAAAGCCATTTATTCAAATTAGGCTGAGTGCCAGCACTTTTTGAACGTCAAAGTTCTATATAAAGACAGTCCCCTAAAACGCCCGCCCGTCACCACTTCCTAGTGTTATAGCTGGGAAGAAGAAGTGGAAGAAGAAGTATTCTTAAGGAATAAAATCAATCAATCAATTAATCAATTTATTTTAAAAAGTGTTATTTTAATAGTTAATTATTATTGCGATGACCTGGATGCACACCGCGAAGGCTGGTTCGAGGTGGCGCAAGAAAAGAATGTCTGGAAGAATATGGGGGAGGTCTTTGCCCAGCTGTGAGACAAAAATGGCTAAAGAAAAAAAAATGTTATTCCATAGAAGGACGTAATGTCTGAAATGACTAATGCCTTCAACGCTATTCTATCACTGATTTAGTAGGTACATGTTTTATTTTATATTTTAAATATTGTGTGTGAGGAGCTTCGTATAGAAGTTTATTAAAATATTTATTTATTTATTTATCATATACTTTATTGTACACCTCATAATGAGAACAGGACAATCAAACATAAAATAAGTGTACAATGGGCAGTCTTATCGCACAAGGCAATCTCTTCCAGACAACCTTTGGATTAATTGAACGAAGGGAGATAGATTTAGGGCTGTCAGTGTACAAACGTTTTAAACAATACTAATTAGATATAAAAAAATAAAATATATAAATACAATACCAATTTAAATACTAATAAATATCAAATATATAATTGAGACAGGAGCGGAAAAAATTAAAGTGAAAAGCTCCTTCACCATTCTATTCTATTATTTAGAATTTTTATTATAGGTACTATTAGTTTTTTTAAATCTTTTTATAGTTTTAAGTCGTAAATAAGTTGATTTTGGGACCGCGCTATCGCATTGGGTATTCACCTGTAAGGATTGTGTGAGGGAGATTTTAATAAATCCTACTAATATCATAAACGCGAAAGTTTGTAAGGACGGATGGATGGATGGATGTTTGTTACTCTTTCACGCAAAAACTACTTAATGGATTTTGATGAAATTTGGCACAGTGGTAGATTATAGTCTGGAATAATACATAGGATACTTTTATCCCAGGAATATGTTCCCTTGGGATCATTTTCGACAGTCACGCGGGCGGAGCCGCAGGCGGCAACTAGTAAATACATTTATTTATTTAATAATTTGCTTACTACAAAAGGTAACAGATTGCATATCGCGTATAGCATTTAACAAGCCAACAACATTACACAATAATTTTTAAATTGACAAAATTTCATACCACTTTGATCATACATAGTGTCATTTGAAATCGATGATCAAAAATCTTTAAGAGATATAATTATGCTACTCTATCCTGGTAGGAGTTCGTGGCTACAGAACTTCAGCCGCGCGGGTCGATCAAGGTTAAGCAACGTTTGCCAAGGTTGGTTTGTGGATGGGTGACCATCTTAACATACCTAGTTTCCTCCGTGCTTCGAAAAGCACGTTAAACCCGGCTGTCATTTGTAGATCTTTGGCAGTCGTTACGGATTGTTAGAAGCCTGTAAATCTGACACCAGTCTTTCCAAGGAGTATCCATGTCACCCAAGTTAATGGGTTGTGAAGGTCTGGTAGGCAGTCGCTCCACGTAAAATACTGGTATTCAGCTGAATCCGGTTTGACTGGTAGCCGACCCCAATATAGTTGGGAAAAGGTTAGGCAGATGATGATCCCGGTAAACACGAGATTGCTGTTGCACAGAAAAAAAACCAGTAAATCTTACTTCTTACTGTCCCGGCAGTATGGTGCCTTGGAATATAATCCGACATTCATGTGGGCCAAGCCGCTGGCCAAAGTTAATCATACACAGAGTATTCCAGAAGTACGAGGTCATATTTAAAAGTGATGCTGGGTAGCTGAAATACATTAAGGAAACAATAGTAAAACAAAAAAACTGCCGTGTTACCGCTAACGTCTCTTTATATATTTGAGATATTTATGTTTGTATGGAAGCATAGGGAATTATTTACAAAAGCAGACGATATACATCCTTGAAACCGGCGCGGCCCTGACAGGCTCGTGCTGGATGTCATTCCAAGGCTAGCTAAATATAATAAAAGCCGTTTGTATATTATGTGTGTAGAAATATTTAATACTAGATGCCCGCCCGCGGTTCCGCCCGCGTTAATGTCGAAAATTATCCCAAGGGAACATATTCCCGAGATGAAGAGTATCCTATGTGTTATTCCAGACTATGATCTACCACTGTGCCAAATTTCATCAAAATCGATTCAGCAGTTTTTGCGTGAAAGAGTAACAATCACCCATCCATCCATCCATACTTACAAACTTTCGTGTATTAGTGGGAAGATACCGAGTGATCTAAAAATTTCTTAATACCAGATTATTTAAAAGTTAATTGTATGATTGGCTGTCCCCTAACAGTTTTAATAGATAAGAGTGTTTTGACAGAAAAATTAAATGACTTAATTGTATGTACGAAAAATTTGCACGCTTATAATGTTAAGTAAAAACATTTATGTTCTGTATTTAATTGTTGTGCTATCTTCTATACCCTATTTTATGCAAATAAATTTTGTAACATAAAAGCTGTGATTGAATTAAAGAAAATGTCACCAACTGTAACAAACTGGTATTATTGAATTGATTTAGAACTAGCTGCCGCCCGCGCCGAAACGTCAACGTCGAAATTTATCCCAAGGGAACATATTCCCGGGATAAAAACTCACACAAAATCGTATGTCCTTTCCCGGGACTCAAACAATCTCTATACCAAATTTCATCTAAATCGGTCCAGCCGTTTGCGCGTGAAGAAGTAACAAACATACACACACTCACAAACTTTCGACTTTATAATATTAGTGTGATGGTGTGTGGTGTGTGTGTGTGTGTTTGTAATATTTGTGTGTGGTGTGTGCTATTTAAAGCTTCCTCTCTCCTACATATATTTATTTTATGCTGTGCCCGACAGGGTCCATAATGATTCCAATTTCTGTATTAAATTTACCACCTAAGTACACATTGTGGAATGCAAATAAAGTATTGAGTATTGAAAAGTCATTTTTTCGGAACTTTTAGACGTTCTTTGTGGTCGTATTTTTTTTTTAAATATTTTTTTCCTTACTATATATCAGCTACCACGCACTTCTAAAACATTAAGTATAAATTAACAATAACTCACGATGTCATAGATTAATCTTTAAAAACAAAACTATATTTAAATAACCTATCGACAAACACTGAAAAACTGAAATACAATTACGCAACGTGCATGAAATAAGCTCAGTACTTCAAAGATGCGTCAGCTTTCGTCAAGGTTAAATACAGCTCTGACGTAGAATATTAACGATCGCTCACAACAGGTTGGTACCAATATCTATTGTTGTTATGTAAGTAATTTCAATCAGTTGTCCCCTCAATTGATTGTTACGTCATTCGTTATTTTGTTTGGGTTACAATTATTGAACGACATTGTCGTCCCATTGCAGAGCTAAGGGTTAGGCAGAGAAGGAATGAGTAAGTGCTATATTTTTGAAGTGAAAACTTCTTTAGGCGTATTGAGCAATTTTTGGGTGAACAAAAAGCATGGAACTCCCGTCATCGTCACCGAACGCTTTAATAATAAATCATTTATTTTCTTTCAATTCTTTATTGTACACCATAACAGCTTATATTCATTCACAGTGATTTAAATAGTTCATGTACAAAGGCGAGCTTAACTCAAAAATGAGTTTTCTACCAGCAAACCTTTGAGTGATAGAGAGAGATCACAATAGAGGGTAGGATCCAGTGCACACATTTTACAATACTACATTCCGTATCATACATAAATATACTTACATACATATTTTATTTCAGATTCATCCTAAGATTACATCCATATATTGTGTTAGTAGAATTGCGAGCTTACAAACTTGTGTTAGTAATAATTAATTAATTTAGAAACATAAAGTGAACATTTATTCTTTTTCTTTTTGCTTTAGCCTTCACTTTTATTTTTTATTTATTTTTTAGATATCGCAGCATAAGCTGAGATAGGGACCATTTTGGCCTCGCACAGATAATTATTTTATTATACTATTTAGTTATTAATTTTATTTTACTGGTTTGTTTGTTTTGTGCGAGTCCCAAATAAACATTTTTCTTTCTTTCTTTCACTTCTATCGGCAGTCCCCAAAGACTACCCCGTATGTTGTTTGTGTGTTGGCAACATTTAGGACCAGAACCCCAAAACCAGATCCATTGCTTCATATGGTTTGCAAAATGTATTTTCTCGACATCGTAAAACACGCAAGTAATGCTTTGTTTTTATTATTGACTGGTTAGCGTTTGGCTAACAATATCACTTGATGGAAAGCGATGATATCATCATTTCAGCCGAAAGACGTCCACCTGCTGGACATCGGCCAAATGTCACTAGATCGATCGGTCCTGGGCGTCTCCAATCCAGCGGATTCCCGCAGCATTACCAGGTGCACGCTCCACCTTGTGGGAGTCTTTCCAACGCTGCGTCTTCCGGTACGCCACTCTACTTTCGACTATCTATTCTACGAGCAAAGTGCCCTGCCCACTGCCTCTTAAGTTTGGCGATTGTTCGGGCTACGTCAGTAACATTGGTTCTCTTAAGACTATTTTTATTTTTGAATTGATCACGCGAGATTACTCTTAGCTCTTTCCTTTTCCCTTTCTTTCCTTCTTTTCTTTTTCAGATCTTCGATGGGGCCGAATATTTCTGAAGTAGTGACCGCGTACCAGAAAATGCAGCGTTAGAAGGCCACCCACAAGGTGGACCGATGACTTTGTGAGGGTCGCGTGTAACCGATGGATGCGAGACGCACAGGACCGGTTGTTGTGGCGACACTTAGGGGAGGCCTATGTCCAGTAGTGGACGTATTTCAGCTGATATGATGATGATGATTAACCCTTTCTATTGCTCTTTAAGTGACTTTAAGTCTTCTGATAAGGCCCATTAAACCATAATTGCCCTAAATTACGGTAGTCTTTCTTTATTAAAGAGTGATGAGTACAGGTGATTGCTCAACCCAAAGCAACCCCTGTAAGGTTTCCTGATATTCCATCTAATCATGACTTACGGGGCTGTGATGTGGATATCTTCTGGCACATATTCAAAGTTGTGCTCATTGGCTTAAGCAAAACATTCCACACAGACCTATGTATAACATTATTTTATTATTATAATAATAATAATAATAATAGCCTTTAATTAACAATCTTACAAATAAGTTTTTCTAAATATTTAATTATATTACTAGACACCAGTTTCGCGAAGATTGTCTTGCTTCCCAGCATAGGCCTCCCCTAAAGCTTGCCACATAGTGCGATCATGTGTTTTCCTTCTCCACATAATGCCTGCTGTTCTTTTAATATCATCCTCCCACCTACGACGTTGCCTCCCTTTTTTCCTTTTGTACTGTCTTGGATACCACTCAGTTACTTCCTTAGCCCATTTCTCTTTTTTGTTTCTCATCATGTGACCTGTCCATCGCCATTTAAGTTTCTTAATACAATATGTCACACCTGTAACGCCGGTCTGTTTACGAATTGTTTCTATTTTTATTTTATTTCGTAGTTTAATATTGAGCATGCTTCTTTCCATGCTATGTTGGCAGGTCTCTAATTTATGTATATTGTGTTCTGTTAAACTCCAAGTTTGGCATCCGTAAGTCATAATGGGCAGAATACATGAATCGAATATTTTCTTCTTACATTTAAGTGGTACATGGGGATTTTTCACTATTTCTTTTAGAGACCAGTATCTTTTCCAAGCCAAATTAATTCTATTGTTTATTTCTTTTGTTGTGAGGTCTTTTGGAGATATTATTTGACCAAGATAGGTGTATTCGTCAACGTATTCTATCGTTGTACCATTGACTACAATAGGGATTTTTTCAACGTTTGTCATTAATTTAGTTTTTGAGGTGTTCATTGACAGTCCAACATTTCCACTTTCATGTACCAATTGTTCGAGCATTTCTTGTAGACTTGTCGCGTTGTTTGAAATAAGTATCAGATCATCTGCGAACCTCAGGTGGTTTAGTTGAGCTCCGTTGATATTTAGTCCATAATTGTGCCATTCGAGACGTCTAAATACGTATTCAAGAACTGCCGAGAAAAGTTTGGGTGACAGTGGGTCTCCTTGTCTTTTTTTATTTTATTATTAGTCATACAATAAAATGTAATATTAGGATTTATCAAAGGCTTTTACAGACTACCAGTACCATTACGACTGATAAGCCAAAGTACACATAATCGATTGGTTGGTAAATGGCTTAAATGTAGACGATTCGCATTAGTTTATTTCTGAACCTGTTGCAGCCACTGTGTCCTCTGTAACGACTGGGTAAATCACAACTGAATTTTTCACAAGGAAGAGGATTCTTGAAAGAGGTGGACTGTGTTTTCCATCATCTACATCTGTCGCCTACATTTTTGGATTGTTTGCAAGAGTACGATAATGGAAAATGACAACAGTATCTGTGGATCGACTGATAGTGACACCAAACAGCCATATTCCATAGTGAGTGTCATAAACCAGGAGCCAGTCTTCTTGCCCTGCTTTAAAGTTGCACACTATATTATGTTCTCCTTGACTCTGGGTACATTCATCTACGGAGTGACATCGTGGTACCTCATCAGGAAGTTTCGCAATTTCAATAACTACGTGTATCTCAGTGCAACTCAAGTGAATGTCATGCGTTTAATCGTCATTTCGATTATTTTTAAAGACTGTGACGAAACAGGGGCTGTTCCATTAAAATTTATTTTTATTTCTATGTATCTGTTCTTAACTATGGTGTATAATTATTGGTTGGTAGTGATGTGTTTTGTAATTTATTGTAAAATTGTAAAAGTTTTTCATGGAAATTTGAAAAGGAAGTATTTTACAGGTACACTCTTTGCTTGGGGCTTGCCTTTAGTCATTCTTCTTATAGGTCAATTGTTTTTATTAATTATTGATGAAGCAGTCGAAAGCGACAGTAAAGAATCCATTCGCAAGGTGTATCTCTATGTGTACATGATAGTCTCATTCAATATAATACCTACTGTCATTAATACAATAATTTTCATTAAACTATTGTATACTCTATTTTTTTCTGAAGAATCAAACGTAACTGCGATTTCTAAAATAGAAAGAAGGAAAGAAAAATGCCGTCGATTGTTCACAGCGACGTCTATATTTTTTTTGAGCAACGTGTTCGTATTATATTTTGTCATTTGGGATGGTTTTGAACTTTCAATGTTAATTCGAATTGTTACAACGTACATGCAAATATTAGCTGTTACGTTATTTATACCTTTAGTTAAGAGTAACCGTGTATTATGGCATAAATATGTTAAGAGTCGATTGACAAGGAATATGTCGTAATTATTGCTGTCATTTACAGCTGATGTGTTTGTCTGATAATATAAAATATATAAATGAGAATACATTTCTTTTAATTATTTAACCTGTGCTGTCTATTACTGATCAAAGACCTACCCCAGATTTTTCTATCCAACTTTATCTACTACTTTTTCCGGCCAATCCGTCAGGATTGAGTCCAAATCATCACGCCAGCGATTTTTAGGTCTGCCTCGGCTGTGACGTCCGTCTTCAGGCATCCTGGCTTAACTGTCTTCGTGCATCGTATAAAATGTGACTCGCCCAATTCCACTTTAGCCTCGCAGAGTTCTCTCCAACATCGGCGATTTTCTAGTACATAACAACAGATTTGTTTTCGCATTAACAAATTATCTGCGATATCATAGGCTTTTATTGACTACCAGACCCATTACAATAGATAAGACAAGGAAATCTGAATCGATTAGTAGGTACTGTACTAAACGTCAAAAATTGGGACATTCACAACAGTTCGGCTCTGTTTGAGTTTACGTCATGTTTCATCAAAAAGTTTTATTACATTGACTTAGTAGTCTTATTTGCGTGTGTTTATTAACTTGACGTGTACAATGGGAAATCACTACAGCATCTGTGCATCGGTGCAACGTTTGATATTCAATTTGCCTGACGACGAATCCGTCGAATCTTATTGCCCTGCAGTGAATATCAGCATCCGGAATCCAGTTCTCCCCTGTTATCAAGTCCCACACTATATTCTGTTAATCATGACTCTGGCTACATTCATCTACGGAGTGACATCGTGGTGTTTCATCAGAAAGTTTCGCAATATCAACAACTACGTGTATCTCAGTGCAACTTTAGTGAATGTCATGCGTTTAATCATTATGTCGATTATTTTGAAAGATTGTGACCAAATTTTATCGACCGTTCGATTTATACTTGTCTATAATTCTATCTTTATGATCTTAACAATTGTGTACAGCTATTGGTTGGTTGTGATGTGTTATGTGTTCTATGTTAAAATTGTAATAGTTTTCTACGGAGATATCAAGAGGAAGTATCTTAAAAGTACTCTCTTTGCCTGGGGCTTGCCTATTGTTCTAGTGCTCATTTGTAAATTGATTTTATTCATTATTGAACTATCAGTAACAGAAAGTACTGCAAAAGCACTACGGATGACATACATCTATGTGTGCATTTTACTCACTTGTAACTTCATTCCTATGATTTTTAACTTGATTATTTTCATCAAACTTCTGCTTTGTCTATTTTCTTCTAAAGACACTGATGCGATTTCTGCGTTTACTAAAAAAGAAAGGAGAAAAGAAAAATGGCGTCGTTTCTTCACAGCAACGTGTATATTTTTTTTAAGCAATGTTTTTGTATTGACTTATGTTATATGGGATTTATTTGAAATGTCTGTTGTCATACGAATTGTAACAATTAACTTTCAAATATTAATCATTACGTTATTTATTCCTTTGGTAAAGAGTAACAGAACATTATGGTACGAATATTATAAAAGTCGATTGGCAAGTAACCTGTCGTGATGATTGTTATGCTAAATATCGGTAATACTACGTACAGAGGATAAGTACATAGAAGCATCATTTTCTTTAATTTTAGCAATAAGTATAGTTGCTCTAATCTGCTGAATGATGATAGAGGATTATTCAGTATAGTAATTTAAAATCAATAGTAACCAGATAAGAAATAATTATGGTCTGAGACGAAAGGTTTTGGAGTGGCAACTGCGTACTGAAAGACGCAGCAGTAGAAGGCCACCGAAAAAGTAGACCGAAGATCTGGCTATGAAAATATGCTGGATGCGAGACGTACAAAAGTGGTCATTGTGGCGACGTTTGGGAGAGGCCTTTGCCCAGCAGTGGACGTCTATTGGCTAAAATGATGATGGCGTCTTAGAAACCAATCCGGGTTGAAAACACAGCGGATTTCAGTTGTAAATAAATATTCTGAGCACTTGCATCTGAGCGAAATAAACAAGCGACTGCGATTTGAGGCTCTAGACAAGTAACATTCCGTCGGCAGTAGAGCGGCAAAGGCGATTGTCAAAACGTCAAAACAAACGCTTTCGATAGCGTTTGTGTCACGTGATCAATTCCATATATTTTAGAATTTCGACAACTGCTATTCCTGATAGAATGGCTCTTTGTTAAGATCCTATGGTCCAGATTTGTGGAATTACGCACCTAAAGTTCTCCGACGCTAATCCACATTTTATTCGTGGTACATATGTTAAGTAATAAATGATAATTGAATGAGTAGTCTGTTTTATTTTTTTTCTTAAAATAATACAAGCTTGTGATTTATTACACAGCTAGTATCTCTGTAGTCAATTGATTGATAAATAATGGTTTTATGTATATAAATTGCAATTGTTTTGAATAAAATATAAAATAATATATAAAATAATAATTACCTCAAAATTTGTATTCATTTGATCTGAGGATCATCATCCTCATTAGCAACCTTGCTCCGCCCATTGCTGAGTATTATGTTGGTTACTTCTTCTTCGAGCCTTGCTTCCCTGTTACTTGCATCTTTTATCTGGTTTTTGCCCACTGTTCTTTGGTCTATCACCCATGTAGTCGTGTTGGTCTGCCAAGATAGTTCCTACTATATATCGGCAAGCATTCAGTTCAGTTAAATTCTTCTTCACTTCATTATCATTCATTCAAATTTATTTTGCGTCGGTACAACATGTTTACTTCTTCCTGCTATTAGTTGATATCTGTTGTTATTTTTAGCCATATGATCTTTCTCACTCTTTTCTTTCTCACATCTTTAGTTTTCTTCTATATAGATGTGTATAATTATATGCTGTTCACATTTATACTCAAAACTTTTCTCATCTCACGTACTGCAGCGTTCTGATTCATCTGTCAAAATATCGATGTTCAATAATTGTTTATTTTACACAATTTTTTTTACACCTTGTTCTAGGTGTAAATAAAATTAAACGAACGTTAATACTATAAATTTATATAAACCGACAGACAGAATCATTTTTTTTGAGGTACTGCATGCGATATCGGCTTTATCATAAGCTTTTCCTGACCACAGATGCCATTACGACTGATAAGACAAGGTAAACAGAATAGATTAGTTTAATTAGTGCCGAAAATCTGGTCAAATTACATTAGTGTGATTCAGTACCAGTTATGGTAACGTTCTATCTGAAAGACACATCTGATCTCCTGCTCATACATATTTCTGCTCTAAGTGTACAATTATGGGGATTGACTACAACATCTATGAATTGGCACAACGTTTGATGTTCATCATGGACAACGACATCAACATACCCTGCCCTGCAAGGAATGCCAGAAATCAGGGAGAAGAAAGCATTTCCTGTTATACGGCTTTTCACTATGTTCTCGTCTCCCTGACCCTGCTCACCTTCATCTACGGTGTGACGTCGTGGTGTCTCATCAGGAAGTTTCGCAATTTCAACAACTACGTGTTTATCAGTGCAAATCTAGTGAATGTTATGCGTTTAATCATTATTTCCATTCTATTTATAGCTTGTGACGGAGGCTCATTGAGCGTTCAAAATGTTAAGCTGGTTTATGCGTACCTCTTCCTTTTTCAGTCAGCAGTGTACAACTATTGGATCGTAGTGATGTGCTGTGTGCTTTATATTAAAATTGTAAAAGTTTTTCATGTAGATATAAAACGAAAATATCTTAAAAGCACTATCTTTGCCTGGGGTGTGCCTATTGTTTTAGTGCTCATTTGTAGATCGATTTTACTCATTATTGAATCAACAGTTGTAGAAGGTTTAGGTTTGATACGTGTTATTTATATCTATTTTTGCATTTTAATCACTTGTAACTTAGTTCCTATGATTTTTAACTTGTCTGTTTTCATTAAACTTTTGTTTTCTCTATTTTCTTCTAAAGACACGAGTGTGATTTCTACGGTAACGAAAACAGAAAGAAGAAAAGAAAAATGTCGTCGTTTTCTTACAGCAACGTGTTTATTTTTTATAAGCAACGTTTTTGTGGTAACTTCAGTTGCATGGGACGGTTCTCAAATTAGTATTTTGGTACGTTTTTTTTCTATTTACTTGCAAATATTAGTTGTTACATTATTTATTCCTTTAGTTAAGAGTAACAGGGCGTTATGGTACGAATATTATAAGAATCGATGGGCAAAGAGTATGTCTTAAATAACGCTGTGTTGTCATCGAATGTCTAGTTTTTTTTAAAGATACAATAAAATCTATGCAAAGGAATATCATAATGAATGCTTAAACCCTCATAAATTAATTTAAGTTACAGAAAAAATGTGTTAATATTTTGATAACATTATGTGAAATAGTTTTGTTTATTGTTTTTGTTCTTGATCTCTCAAGGCGCTTAGTTGACACTTCACGTGACCCAAGGGCTGGCTTTTACCTTGGTCAAAGAATAAGCATTGCCATACAACGTGGCAATGCCGCCAGTCTTTTGGGTACACTTCCAGTCGACAGCGATGCGGATGAATTTTTTGACGCCATATTTTAGGGTTTATTTAGTTAGGAGATTTTATTTTTATTTCTAGTGTACCTATATAGTTAGTTAAGTATTTATGGAATAAAGAATTTTGTTCTTTTGAAAAGAAAAAGAAAGAAGGAAAATGTGTTTAATTTGCGCCAAGTATGACACATACCATAAATAATCTTTTTTTTTCAGCCCACTTAATGCAAGGGCTTTTAATCCAGTCGTATTGGGATTTAAGCCAGTGAAGACCACCAGAAACACCGCACTGGGTGTTCATTGAATCGGTAGTACCATATTTTTTCAGTTTATATTAGCAGCGACCTACTTAGGGACGCAATTGATTTAGTGCATCCCGCCAGGAAGCAAATGTTGCTCATGCCGTAAAAAAAATGAGTTATTTGTTTAAATTGCACATTTCGAGTTGACAAAATTGAGCTCAAAACAGGCAAAACAATATTTTTTATATTTAGTATGGGTTTGCTCTTGACTCTAGTCTAGGTCATAGATGGCAGAGACAAAGTCGACGATGGAGCGAGCTTACCCAGAAGAAGCCTGTTCAACAAAGTGGCAGTAGGTAAACAATAAAACGTAGTTAACATTAGTTAACAGTCTCAAACATTAACCTAATTTGTAACTGCCAAAAACAGCGAAGGCAATAATCGCCGAGTATTAAAGCATTAATAATGAATGAATACATTTGATCTATTATTCAGTTAATTGAATATATTATGCGGGACGGGGACGGTTGAAACATTTGAATAAACGTCAGCAGCCATTGTGGATCCCGCGTTGTACTTTGATGGGAGATTAGCGAGTTCTGTTAATCGTGAGTTTGGGTATTATAGAAAGGCAGGTTAGATGGTAACTGTTTTGTGGTTTTCATGGTTTTAAGGGCAGAGAATAAGATCGTGTGAAAAAAAAGACAGTATCACGGTTCGATCTTTGAGGTTAAGCAACACTTGCCGAGGTTGGTCCGTGGATGGGTGACCCTCTATAACATACTGATAATCATCCTTGCCTCTAAAGCGCGTCAAGCAGTTAATAGTAAGAAGCCAAAAAACCTGACAGTAGTCTTGCCCAGGGGCACAGTATTACCCAGTTACTGGGTTGTAGAGCTCACATAGACAGTCGCTCCACGTAAAATACTGGTACTCAGCTTTCCATTGAGACTGTAACCTAGCTCCAATATAGTTGGGAAAAGGATAAGCAGATTGATTGAAATAATTACTTTTTATTATGTTTTGTTTATATTTCCTGGGGAAATTATTACTTTTTATATTTTGTTTGTATTTTCTGGGGAAATTATTAATTTTTAAGTTTTGTTTGTATTTCCTGGGGAAATTATTACTTTTTATGTTTTGTTTGTATTTCCTGGGGAAATTATTAACCGGGCGAATAAAATACTTTATTACTAAACTGAGCGGCGTTAAATAAGTTTTATGAAAAAGTAACTTAACTGGCGATATGAAATGAGCTGCTTACAGTGGGAAATAATTAATTTAAGCTTGCATTTAAAATTTCAAGAAACCGAATAAAATACTAGAGCTGGCGAAAAATATACTGAATGGGCGACTAAACAAAGTTTACGAGCTCGAGACTTGGGGCATCCCGACTCGGAGAGGTTTGGTTATTTTTTTAAACCACAAAGAAAGAAATATTGCCGACTGGGCCCGAATTAACAGTTTATTAGACATTTTAAGCTTAGGTATACCAATTTTCGATAATTCGCGTAAAATTATAGTTTGGATATAATGCAATACTCTTGAAATAAAAAAAAAATAAGTCAAATCACAAATGAAAGTTTGTGTGTGTATGTTTGTTACTTCTTCACGCGCAAACGGCTGGACCAATTTTGACGAAATTTGATCTAGAGATTGTTTGAGTACCGGGATAGGATACTTTTTATCCCGGGAGTGTGTTCCCTTGGAATCATTTTCAAAATTACCGCGGGCCTAGCCGCGGGCGGCAACTAGTGTTAAAAATTATGCAAGCTATTAAATTGTCACTATATTAGAAAAGCTTGCTCAAAACTTATTATACTGACCGTATTGAATAACTAGAGACCCAAAAAGACATTTTTCTTCTGATTTCTTTCATTTTGTAGGTCTGTTAACAATGCAATATTCATTGTGTTCGGGATATCTCCAGTTTACTTAACCCCAGCGCGAACTAAGCTGACATACGTAGGCCGTTTCCTCATTATACTGGCTGCAATCATCTGTTCTGGTTCCTTCCTCGTCATCCGGAGTTTGTGCCGTGTTACAAGGAAATCCTTCACACATATTGTTATGGGAAATTGTAATACCATTGTCTGTCACGTTATGGTTTATATTCTTGAGATGGTCGGGAACTTGTGTACCCATTAAGAGCGTGTACCGATTCTAACTAAACCAATTCAAATTGTGATACATATGCAAGAGACCTAGGTCTCAACGAACTATTTAAACCTATTAAATGTATAGAGTATCATCATCATCATATCACCCGAAAGATGTCCACTGCTGGACATAGGCCTCCCCCAATAAAATTTGGGGGTTTGCCATAATCGCCACGCTTGGCAGGCGGGTTAGCGATCGCAGTGTAGCTGTTGCAATGCACAGAACCACAGAGAATGCTGGTGCCTATTCTCTAGTCAGTCCCTTAGTCGCCTCTTAAGACACCCACGAGAAGTGATGGGATGAAGCTATTCTTTTACGTCCGACACCATACAGAGTTTCATGTGTATGTATATCAAATTTAAAGAAAATTGGTTTTATAATTTTCATGATTATGATTTGAAAGTTTGTATGAAATACCGTTAAGAGTAAACGGAAATGCGAATACCTCCCATGGTATTTCATGTTTTGGGAGCCATGTTTTTAAATATAATACGATAAGTCAATTGCTTAGCTTTTACGAGGTCTAGTCAAGTCTAGGTTATTTCCGTCATCATCAGAGATCGGAATAGGAAGAGTATATTTTTGTACAAGCGCAACAAGTAATTTGCAATTTCTTAAATCCCGGGATAAAATCGTCATGTTTATGATTCCGGGATTTTACAGGAGGTATTATCAACTCTATGTTACTTACTTCCACGAACATTAGGTAAATATACTCTACCTATTCCGATATCTGGTCATCACAGCCGTTTCATTAAAAGCCCAGGCTTTTCATTGAACTGCGCCTTTTAATCAGCGGCATAAGTAACATGAACAAGTTATAAAACGAAATAGAAAAAGATGTCACTTAGGTCGCTGAAAAATCGGCGCAGTTAAATGAAAAGGCTAGGCAACCAATTAAACGGCTGATTAAGATTAAGCTATTTGGCTGCGACATGTATACCAAAGTAAGGTACAAGGATTCCTGTTATCCCCTCCAGCTAAGCTAAAATTACTTAAACTAGAAATGGTTTCACGAAGCCACGACATAACTGCATGAGGTGGGGAACGGACTTCTTTTTTTTTTTTTTAATGATGGGAAATCATCAAATGACTTCTTCCGCTCTGGGTGGAGCGGAAGGGCGTGTCAGACTCTTACTGACTAAAACCCATCCGTGTTCCTTCTAAAGCCCTTTGCGTTCCAGGGCCGCGGTGAATCTTTCGAACAAATTCCACAACCCTGGCAGGCTCTGGCCCTAGCAGGCCCCGTCTTCTATGCAGACATCTCTTTGAGGCGCGCGTGAAAGACAACGCGCCATCGACCCAGACCTGGTGGTGATCAGACAGCGAGCCACCCAACGCTCGCCGTCCGCAGGCCGGCGCCAACCGCCGCTACGGGATTGCAAGTCCAACACTTTAGCCGTTGGGATATCGCTTCTTTTATTGTTAAATGCAATATCTTTTCATATTGTTCATATAATTAACAATAAATTATAAATTAATTAATAATTATTGATATGGCTGCATTTAATAATAATTAAATTATTAATGCAGCCACATATATCATGGTTTAATGTTAATTTGATTGCGAAACGAAGTGTAACTAGGTGTACTTAATTGTAAGATCACAACACTTCCATACGTAATTCTAAATACTAGATACTTTATTAATGCAGTATTTCCACATACTAAATAAACCTAGATTCCATTCTGCAAACCACTTGCATAAAATATTTCTAAGAAACGTTTTAAAAAAACTTATTCGACTAACCTTTGTGTCGACGGACTCATAAACTTGAGACTTGGATGGCTACCAAATTGTATAAGACGAATGAATATCGTATCTGAATCTTTTCTTCCCGTGTCGATATTTTAAATGAAAATCTCAGCCCGGAGACCAAGTAATATGTACGTATTTTAATATATATTATGTTTAGTAGGTATATGGGGAGAGTGTCCAGGAACTCCACGATCTCATCCCACCGGCCCCCTTCTACCATCGGACATCTAGACGCACTGCAAGTTACCATCCCTACCGTGTTGCTATTCCACCAATTCGCACTAAACGTTTCCAAATGTCTTTTATAATGCGCACAGCAAAGGAGTGGAACTCTCTGCCTGCGTCTGTATTTCCGAACGCATACAACCCTAATCTCTTCAAAATTAGAGTGAACAGGCTTCTTCTGGGTAAGCTCGCTCCATGTCGACTTTGTCTGTGTCATCTATCAGAGTCATCTAGAGTCCAGAGCAAAACCATATTAAATAATTAAAAAAGTATATATTTCTCTTTAATTTACATTTTTTTGTTTGGCCTGGTATTCAGCTATGGCCTGGGGTGTAATACTATATATCTTACTAAGAATTACCTGATTGTCTTATATTTTTTTTACGATGGGAATTCATCAAATGATTCCTTCTGCCTGACTAAAACCCATCCGTATTCCTCCTTGTAATATCCTTTGCGTTCCAGGGCCGCGGTAACTCTTTCTAACTAATTCCGCAACCCTGGCAGGTACCTGAATGTTTGGCTATAGAAAAAACCAGAAGGTGACAAGCAACGATACAAAAAAAATAATCAAGAACGTTGATATAAAAAAAAAACATGATTATTTTAATTCATCGTCTGCCTAGCCTTTTCTCAACTGTATTGGGGTCGGCTCCCAGTCAAACCGGATTCAGCTAGGTACCAGTACATATTTTACGTGAAGCGGCTGCCTACCAGACCTCCACAACCCATTAACTGGGTAACACGGTACTACTTGGCAAGACTGGTGTTAGATTTTCTGGTTTTCGGGCAGGGCACATTGCTCGAAGATTAGGTGGTTCTGGAGAGGCGACCTCGTACCGAAAGACGCAGCGTTGGAGGGCTCCCATAAGGTGGACCGGTCAGTATGGCAACAATTAGAGGAGACCTATGTATGTGCAACATTAGACGACTTTCGGCTACAATGCTACATAGATGATGATGAAGGATTAAGAGACTTGATTAAGAGATTCTGTATGAGATGCGTTCGCATCCGTTTAGCTTTACAGATTCGTATGCATCTCATACAGAATTATTGTTTTCTGTGGACAAAAGCTGAACAGAACCGAATAAGCTTGGTTAGCCCCTAACACTCTAACGGCCGGTTTCAATAACGTATCTACCTTTAACCAACTGTCAAGTTAAAAAGTTAAAAGGCAAACATGACGTTTCAGCTACTGTTGGTAGCCAATTTGACAGTTGATTAAAGGTAGATACGTTATTGAAACGGGCCGTAAGATGACCAGAAGGTTGGTCTCGCGGGAAGATAGCCAGTCAACATAGACAAACTAACCCAGCAGAAGGATGATACAGGTTGACAGAAGAAAGGAGTAACGCCAGTTTTATGAGTCAGGGACGGCTTTCTTAGTATCATAAACTTCCGGGTACCGTGAAATAGATCGTGGTTAAAAATAAGAAATAATAGAAATAGTGATTTTTGTCGTATATCATTCAGAAAGTCAATGGAAGGATTAATTTTAAAACTGATTCAAGTTTTAAGAGAAAGCGGGGTTTATTCGTAGGCCAATGGAAAATGTTTGAATAAGTTAGGCTTTTATTATATAATAATAGGTAGTTCTTCTCTGCTTGCAAACTAATTCAGAAAAATCTCATCATTCTTGACTTGTATTTAAAGGCACAAACTCTAGCAGTTAAATTAATTGACGACAACTTAAGAAATAAAAGGGACGTTTCCTGGATAAAAAAAATAATACAATTTATTCATCATCATCATCTGTTCTGCGAGCAATGTGCCCTGCCCTCTGCCACTTCAGTTTGGCGATCCTTCGGGCTATGTCGGCAACCTTGGTTCTCTTGCGGATATCATCATCATTCCTGATTAGATCACGCAAGGAAACTCCGAGCATTGCCTGCTATTGCCGACTATTTATTCCGACACTTAAATTACAAAAATTACTAGATTTTTTTTTTAGAAGTATTATTTTTTGCTAAATCAGATCCTTGTACAAAGATAAAGCGCATCAAAGTTTAGGAGTGGGGGGCTTGTGACGTCACATCTGGTTAAAAATGTCAAAAAGTGTGACGACACGCGTAAATTAAACGCACTGGATCGAGATATTTCTCGAATCCGCTCGTCGTTTCAATCTCAAACCACAAAACATAAACCCGTAAAAAGCGACCATGATTTATTGGAATATAATTTTAATGCCACATGACGTTCGTAACTCATGTTTGACGTTAACGTAACGACGTAAAATTGGAAATGTAATTCTTTACTTAGCTAAAAATTGGGATCGTTGCACTGGTGGGTTTGATTCTTGGCTAGGAATATTGATTTTTCAAAAATCGAATGATTCTGTTTTGTTTTTATCAAAATCGGTCCCGAGAGTAAGAACGGGACCCTATTACTAAGACTCCACTGTCCGTCTATCTGTCACCAGGTGTATCTCATGAACCGTTATAGCCAGACAGTTGAAATTTTCACAGATGATGTATTTCTATTGCCGCTATAAAAACAAATAATAAAAATGAAATAAAAATAATAATTCAAAAGGGAAGGGGGATCCCGATACAAGAAACATGTTTTTTTCGGCTCATGGTACGGAACCCTTCGTGTGTAAGTGCAACTTGCACTTGGCCACTCACTTGAAAAAATATAATACGTCATTGGTTAGAAAGTATCCTTTGAGCTACACCCACTTAAATGTTAATAGTGTATTAACATTTAAGTTAAAAAAATAGTTTTTAGGGTTCCGTTCGCCTTGCATTCTTGCATTTACCATTCGGTAACCAACGGAACCCTATTACTAAGCCTCCGCTGTCCGTCCGCAAGTCCGTCCGTCCGTCTGCCCGTCCATCCGTCCGTCCGTCCGTCCATCTGTCCGTCCATCCGTTCGTACGCCTATCTGTCAGCGGGCTGTATCTCAAGAACCATAATAGGTAGACAGTTGAAATTTTCAATAACAAATAATAAAAATAAAATAAAATAATAGGGTGCTCCCATATAAGCAACGTGTTTTTATCGGTTGATGGTTCGGAACCCTTCGTGCGAGAGTCCGACTCGCACTTAGCCGGTTGTATTATGTTATAGCATAAGTATTCTTTTTGAGAAGGATGAAACAAAATAAAATGTAATTGGAGATCAGTTTTCCCCGAAGCATGAGCGTCTTTGCGGAATACGGGTCTCCGCCATGAATCTCAACTTAAAACTGTCAGATTTGAACGCAATCTCGACTGAAATCTAGTTTGGAATCGATTTCAAATTTAGAGCGAGCTCCGTTCTAGAATACGGCTAGCTTTGGATGAGGCAACTCAATTGTTGTGCGAGAGTGGTTCGATATATTTCTACACAGGAATCGAGATAAGAAGACTTTGTAATTAACTATGAAATGGCGAGTTGTTTTAATCGAAGTTATGGATAGTTACATTAAAACCACTCGCCATTTCATAGTTAATTGGCTATCAAGCCTTTTCATTGAACGGCGCCGTTGATTCAGCGTCCTAAATGACATTCAGCCATCGCGTCTAATACAACATTTAGTGAACGGGCTAACAAATGCTTAGGTCGTTCATAGAATGGGGTAACCGTGTGAGGAAATCATACGAAATATATAATTTTGGGAATTCTAAATTCACACAACAATTAATTTTTACATTCTAACCTCGAGCTCATATTTCTGTCCATAGGGTTTAAAGGAACCTAACAAGAATGATAGCCCTACCGTTTCAGGTAAGCTCCCTGTGCCCGATGTTCCGCTTCTTGGCTAGGCAAGTCATTACACGACATGGAACGAAGTCATTTGCCTTTTTTTTGGATGGGAAATAACCAAATGACTCCTTCCGTTCTGGGTGGAGCCCGCGCCTACCGTGGCCGGAAATCGCCCTGCAACTCCCGACGCCCGGGGCGTCTTCTTCTGTTGCGGCGGCTGGAGCGTGAGATTTGCCTTTCCCTTAAACGTCCCGCCTCCTCCTTCACTTGCATTGATGCTTGGCATAAGGAAATAACTGCTACTCATGCCCGTTCGCTACGGACCATGGATTGAACCATTGGCCGTCAACCACAACATCGCATTCCCTCAGGCGAGATTGTGATCAAACGCTAAACTAACAATTATTTAAAAGAAAAAAAAGAATACTTTTTCTGGGAGGTCATCTCAGGAAGTACTGATCCGATTAAGAAAATTCTGTCACTAATAGTGATGTACACTACCACTCGCGTCCGTCCCTGGTTGAATCCATGGTCCGGAGCGAGGACGCTTGGGGAGCGGTCACCTCCTTCTGCGAAGCAGTAATGCTAGCGAAGAAGGAAGCGGGCCGCACGAGGAAAAGGCAAGGCCTTCGCCCCAACCGCCGCTACAGAAGAAGACGCCCCGGGCGTCGGGAGTCGCAGGGCGATCCTCGGCCACAGTAGGTGCGGGCCTGCGGACGACGAGCGTTGGGTGGCTCGCTGTCCGATCGCCACCAGGCCCGGGTCGATGGCGCGTTGTGTTTCACGCGCGCCTCAAAGAGATGTCAGCATAGAAGACGAGGCCCGCTAGGGCCAGAGCCTGCCAGGGTTGCGGAATTTGTTCGAAAGAGTCACCGCGGTCCTGGAACGCAAAGAGCTTTAGAAGGAACATGGATGGGTTTTCGTCAGTAAGAGTCTGACACGCCCTTCCGCTCCACCCAGAGCGGAAGAAGTCATTTGATGATTTCCAATCCTTAAAAAAAAAATCGTGATGTACATTAAACTATATTTAAGAGCTATAAACTACATTAAACACCAGAAAAAATCAAGGTTCCTCTAGGATAGGTCACGGAAAGCATCGGATAACAGTTAATTTGATATGTACTCGCTTCTCGCAGCAGGTCATCCACTGCCGACATGCAGGTGCAGTGCGAGACGAACATGGGAGATGCTGGAGCGAGCAGGAGCGAGCCTTTATGTGAGTGCGAAGGAGGCGGTGGATAGGTGAATATGCACAATTACAAATAATTTAGCATAGCACTTTTATATAATACTATCTTTCCCGCGACTTCGTACGCGCATAAATCTCGTTTTTCCCATTCCTGTATAGCCTTCCTCATGAATGTGGCTAGCATTTATAAAAAGAATTTTCCAAATCCGAGGCATTTCGTGAAATCCTCTCTTAGTGCTCCCCTACACTCCCCAAGGAAACTACATGCCACATTTCAGCTCTCCATAAAGAGCTCCAACACACACAACGCACAGCCCGACCTACTGGTCGTAACCAGTAGTTTCTGCTACGCGTTGTCTCAATCACTCAGTCGTAACGGAAGAATTTTATACAATGTAGAGACATCGACACTTCTGAAAATGAGTTTAACACTGGCAATACATAGGAATATTTTGAAACCATTAAGTATAAACTCTGTCACCAAAATTAAAATAAACTTTCCAATTACATAAAACGCAACAGCCTTATTTCTTGTAATTTCCCAGAATTGAACCCTCCGTTGTTTACTTACCTAACCAATGGCGTAAGTTACAGTATTTTCTACGATTTCCATTCGTAAGCGTTGGGTTATTAGTAATTAATTACAACTTTTGGAAGCCGTAGATAATCTTGTAATTTTCCCCTTTTCATTGTTTCGTTAGGACAGTGACCCTTCGAGGTTTAGAGGGGTGTGGACGAATCTTTGACGTAGAATCTATGTTAATTGATAACAGAAGAGGCTTATCTATAAATCTCGAAACGAAAAAGTTGCGTCTTAAAAGAAGTGCACACGTCAAAACCTGATCTATGGCATTTATCTATTTTTTAACTTATTTATAACCAAGAAAACCTATTTTCCCAATACTGAAATGCCAAATATACCTGACTAACAATAAAGTTATCCACAAACAAAAGAAAAAAGACATAAATCGAGATCTGATTAAATACTGCTTCGAAACACATAACATTTTCCACATAATCCTCGCATGTTTTTCTTATCATCACACCCTAAAAGAACAAATCTTCGTCCTAAATCGCAATGTTAAGATAAAAAACTTCGAACAATTCGTAAAATAACTTGTAACAGTAATAACGTAGTAAAAGTTTTTACCCGCTCGATTGAACACGAACTCGTCTGACAATGGGTATCGATTCAAAATGGCCGCTTTCCCGCGCTTTCTTATGTCAAACGTAATAGGTGCGTTCTTGCTTTGGTGAATTTTTTCGATGTTCCTTTTTTTTGTTTTTATGTGTTTTTGAAGTGCCGTTGGAAGTTTTTGGGTGGAACTTGAGTAAGTGGGAAGTTGAGTTTAGTGTGCGGACTCGGCATTACAGTTCTATTGGACATTTGTTAACCACTTTTATGCCATAGAAGCTTACAACATTTTATTCTGAACCAGAGACAACATTTATGCTTTGCACATTTCTGAAGTAAAAAAAAATAATTTATATTATTATTACTTGTGACAGGATGTAAATGTTAAAAAAATGGTTATTTTTAATGAAGTTAATACAGAAAATGTACTCAAAGTTACCATATTCGAATTAGCAACAGTTACAGCTATTTCGTGTAGACTTCGAAACAGTACCTAAAAGATAATAAATCCAAAGGTTTTACAGACGCAGAACACTCTTAGGCCCGATAAATTTATTGATGAAGAACGCAGAAAGTTGCGGAAGAAATATTGGCCTCTTGGTACAAATATCTCTGAGGTAGGACTAACAATGTTTTATTCAAACCAAATAATAAATTAATAAGAACAATAATAAAGTTATTTGTTTTATTTTTAGAGTGAACAGAGACCAAGCTTCGCTATTGCCATTCAACAAAGCAATGCGGCCAGTGATGATTTTTCTCGTCGACAGTAATGTGGACGAATTTTTAGTTGCCCTATGAGTTCTTCGCCTCCCCTTTTACTCTACTTGTTCAAAAAAAAATAAAAAAAAATTCAAAAGTCATTTATTCAAATTAGGCTGAGTGCCAGCACTTTTTGAACGTCAAAGTTCTACATAAAGACAGTCCCCCAAAACGCCCGCCCGTCACCACTTCCTAGTGTTTTAGCTGGGAAGAAGAAGTGGCGCAACAAACTCCCCAGCAACACATCTGTCTGTTGAGTTATAAGAACTATCACTTATACATTTATACATATTTTTATTAGCTTTTGCCCGTGACTTTGTACGAACATATCCCATTTTTCCCATTCCTGTATAGCCTCATGAATGTGGCTAACATGTAAAAAAAGAATTTTCCAAATCCGACTGGTAGTTCCAGAGATTAGCGCGTTCAAACAAACAACCTCTTCAGCTTTTGTATATTAGTATAGACCGATAAGCTTGTGTATACACGGACTATTTAATTGGAAATTTACTGGTTCATTGTTACAGAAGTATCTTAAACTATAAAACTTCTTTATTTAAATTATTATCTATTTACAACTAACTATTAGGTACTATATAATTAATATACACTTAAATAAAAAAACTCTTAACTAACTAAAAATAATATAAAATATGGGTTGGAGTCAGTTAGTCTTGAACAATTATATCATTATAATTAGTAGATAAGTTGCTATTTTGACAATCGGTAGGCCTGAACGGTGGACGACAAGATACAGGTTCTACCTAGTTTTATAGAATCTAAGTTTAGTATTTACAAATGCTAGCAGTAAAAGCAAATACCATTTATAATTGCGAGCACATTATGCCATGATACAGGATTGTGCGTTCATTACGATGTCTTCCCACGCAATTGTTAAAGCCAACCAGTGTTGCCAACCTTACCGAAGCAAAAAGCAGCAGATCAGATTTAAAAAAACAGTAGAAAACGGTAAAACGGTAACTTTTCTTCCGAGGAGGAGTTTTCCTCATCGCCCGCGACGATGAGGAATAACTGAGCTATCCTGTTTTATCAAGTGACAAAGACTTCCCCTAGAAATGCGCGCGACGCAAGTTGAAAACTTTTTTTTGTTTAAAGTTAAACTTACTCTATTTTTGTTTGACATTAATATGTTATGACTTGTAACTTGTTTTGTAAGACATAGATTAAAAATAATTGGGATTCATGCATGCATTTCATGAAGCTCGATATTTAAACAGGAGATTTTATTGTTCTAGACGAAATCTCAGTATATATAATTATATGGATAAAACAGTAGAAATTGGTGCTTAAACAGAAAACAGGGATGTCATGGTGAAAACAGTAAATCTACTGTTAAAACAGTAGGGTTGGCAACACTGATGCCAACTCAAGGGAATGGATCACTTTAAAGCTTATAGACTATGTTTAACAGTTGAATACGATGCCATTCAAGTTCATTTGCCTTTTAAGGTATTAGAAATGTGCATGGAATAGGCAGTAGTAATGAAGTTAATAGCCGAAGCTAGTGATGTGTTCTGTTCAAATCAGGTCGTTAAGTTTGAGAGCCTCTGCATAATGGTTTTTGGAGTTGAGGCTTAATCTCCAAGATTGGCAAAATTATTTGTTACTGCTTTCAGCGGCTTCGCACGAGTGAAAGTCTAAAATGATCCCAAGGGATCAAAAATGGTGGTATAAAAAAAACTTTTTTACAAAAAAATACAACCGACTTCCAATTACAAAAACACTACAAAGTATAAAATAACTTTAATTTCGGAAGTCGGTGTCAAAATACGAAGAAACTACCAAAAGCACCGACTTCCGAAATTAAAGTTATTTTATACTTTGTTAAGTTTCTTTATTTAGTTGTATTTTTTTTTCTCTTTTAAGTGGTACCCCCACACCTACCAACACCACTGGAAAGGTCACAGAAAAGCAAAACACGCAATTTCGTTTCATCATCAGCCGAAAGACGTCCACTGCTGGGCACTGGTCTCCCTCAAGAGGAGGGGGTGATTTTGTATACTTGGATGATTCATTTTCTATTTTCTGCAGCTATTTTGATTTATAAATCAAACCACTGAACCGATTTTGATGAAATTTCTATGGTCCCAATCGGTACGTATATCCTTTCACACGATAATAGAATTTTTTAAATCGGTTCATAAATTACGGACTTATGAGGTACCAAACATAAAAAATACAACCGAAATGAGATACCCCTCCTTTTTTTTTGAAGTCGGTTAAAAAGCAGATACTATATCCTATTCCTAGATATGACTTACCCGTGTGCAAAGTTACAACCAAATCCGTACAGCCCTTAAGACGTGTAGAACTCTAACACACAGACAGAGTTCTTTCGCACTATATGGAATGGATACTGCTCATTCCGATATGAGCAAAGCTATCGTAAAACAGACGGACAGACAGACATACGAGTGATGATATGAGGGTTCAGTTTGTTCATATGGACGTTCGGAACCCTAATAATAGATCAAAAGTAACTCATTCAACTCAAAAAGTACGAAACATTTGCATTTAGCCTATGTGGAGTTTAAATGCCTTTTATACCCCAACTCTTTTCAGAGAAGATAAAGTAGAGCACTTAGGTTAAATATTAAATGAAATTAACTAGCACATTCCAGCATTCATCCACATTTCTAAAGACCAAACTGAATAAAAATGTCGGAGTTCTTGCTAAATGCCGTACGTGACTTTATTTCCCAAAATAATTTTTCGCATATTATGTTAAAATTGTTGACTCTGCCCGCTTGAAACGTTATTAAGTATTTGATAACCATTTAGTTATGATGAATAGATCTAGTAGATTGTACAGTGCAGTTCGTTTCGTATCGAGACTCTTTCGTGGCCTCTCGGCTGGCTTTAAAAGACAGCCGATACGGGTTATCAAATGCCCGAAATGAGCCATAGCAAGAGATGTCATGTTATCCATTAACAGGGAGAGAGACCCATGTAAAATCCATTTTTTTATTTATTTAATATGGGTTTGCTCTTGACTCTAGTCTAGGTCATAGATGACGGAGTCCATGGGTACTAATAGGTCTCATTGAAACGAAATCTGTTCGAAAGAGTTACCGCAGCCCTGGAATGCATGGGCACGCCACAAGTGCGGCGGTAAGGCCCCTCTTTGTGGAGTGGCTGGAGAAGCGCCACGGCGTCCTCGCCTTTCGCCTAACGCAGGTACTCACCGAATCGGCGGCAGTGAACTCTCGCGTCCGGCCCTGGTTAAATCCATGGTCCGGATCGAGGAGGCTTGGGAAGCGGTCACCTCCTTCTGCGAAGCAGTAATGCTAGCGAAGGAGGAGGCGGGCCGCGCGAGGGAGAGACAAGGTTTTTCGCCCCAACCACCACTACAGAAGAAGACGCGATCCCCGGCCATCGTAGGCGCAAGCCTGCGGACGGCGAGCGTTGGGTAGCTCGCTGTCCGGTCACAACCAGGCCCGGGTCGATGGCGCGTTGTGTCCCACGCGCGCCTCAAAATGATGTCATCATAGGAGACGGGGCCCGCTAGGGCCAAAGCCTGCCAGGGTTGCGGAATTTGTTCGAAAGAGTCGAACACGGATGGGTTTTAGTCAATAAGAGTCTGACACGCCCTTCCACTCCACTTAGAGCGGAAGAAGTCATCAGGAAGAATCAATCACAAAAAATTCTGACTTTTTGTCTGTTCCCACCGTAACATCTAAACGGTTATGTCTGAAACTTCCCTCACGGGAAGAGCACATCCTGGAATAGGATATAGAATACATTATTACGGTCCGCTGGCAGAAGTTACTATTGACATAAAGCTGCTTCCAGTTAGACAAGAAGCCCACTCCAACGTAATTGGGAAAAGACCAGGCACTCTGCCAAACGATCACCTATATCTGAAGCTTGGTGATGATGCTCAAACCCTTGATATGAAGACACTTTGTTGAGCATCAAAACACGTAATTAATTCCACTTATAACTCAACATTTTATTATATGATTACTGCGATAACTAGTAACTGTTACAAATAACAATGAAATAACAAATGCATATTATGTCACCGAAGGATTATAAAATATCTTGAGGGATTATAAATTCTCGATAAATCTTGTCAACTGAACATTTGAAAGACTAAAATCCAGTCTTACCACGGGGTATTGTGCTATCCAGTACCTGGGATTTGGATACCAGACAGGCACTAGCGCCACGTGAAATACTGGTATTCAACTGCAACATAGTAACTCACCTATATATTTAGTATATATGTATCTATTGTTAATAATATGGATTTATCTGTGCATATATTGTATTAAAAGTAGTAAAGGAGTTGCGCCGATGACAGCCCCATTTTATGTCCAGGCAATAACTGTCCATTCCAGGTTGCCTGGAAGAGATCGCGGAATGCGATAAGACCGCCCATTGTACATGTGTTTTAGTTTGTAGTTTTCTTTTAATGTTATTATCGGTGTGCAATTAAGTATATAATAAATAAACAAATTATTATCTGTGTATATGACTTTCTTAAGTGTAAATTGTCTGAATAAACATATATTGCAAGTTACCATCCCTACCTTGTTGCTATTCCACCAATTCGCACTAAACGTTTCCAAACGTCTTTTATAATGCGCACAGCAAAGGAGTGGAACTCTCTGCCTGCGTCTGTGTTTTCGAACGCATACAACCCTAATCTCTTCAAAATTAGAGTGAACAGGCTTCTTCTGGGTAAGCTCACTCCATCGTCGACTGTCTCTGTCACCTATGACCTAGACTACAGTCAAGAGCAAACCCATATTAAATAAAAAAATAATAACAATAAGGTTCCTGTAACAAACATCCCCAACCATAAATAAATCTACCTGAATGCTCTCATATTCGTTCGACAGCTGAAAGTATCGCTATAATAAAACTCAATCAGCGTGAAGGGGCGACAACTAGTAACTGCTACAAATAACAAGGAACGAGATGTAGTCATTGGAAGGGAGAGTTTTTCTACTTTTACCCTACACTTGAGGACATAATCATTTGGACGTTGAGAATTTGTTGTTTTGTTCAATTGTTTTCTTTCTATATTTCCAAAAGGATTGCGTATAAGCCTGTATTTCACTTTTCTCGTGCTCACATTATATAATAAATTGATAAATTTATATTTGAAAAGAGTAACTATGGAGTTTCGTGTCCGTTCTTCTCCATAAGAATCTACTTTTTACGAATGGACAACTACAGTCACTAATATTTTAATTTCAAACTGTAAAATTGACGTTCAAAAGCGCCTTTTAATGGTCTAGTTGAAATAAATGAATTGACTTTCACTTAAATAGGGGCGAGACATTAATAATTGCCGTGAAGCAAAAATTCTGAGGGTACCCTGAGGCATTCCAGATGGGAAAAGCAGATAGTCCGGGCTACAGCTAGTAAACAATATTTAGAAAACCTAGTTTAAGACTTAGTGGTGGGACCACTAAGGAAACAACTAGGCAGTCTTAATCGAGGTTTTCTAAATATTGTTTACTAGCTGTAACCCGCAACTTCGTACGCGCATGTCCCGTTTCTTTCCCGTTCCCGTATTAGTCTATAGCATTCCTCGTGAATGTGGCTATCGTATACAAAAACAATTTTCCAAATCCGACGGGTACTTCCAGAGATTAGCGTGTTCAAACAAAGAAACTCTTCAGCTTTATTATATTAAATTGTAGATACTGTCATTACTATTTTATCCGAAAGACTTACACTGCTGGACATAGGCTTCCCTCAAGTGTCACCACATCGACCGGTTCTGTGCGTCTTGCATTCAGCGGATTGCCTGCGGCCTTCACCGGTACTACCGGTAGATACTAAAATAAAAGAATAATTTAAAAAAAAAACTCATCATTTGCCCAGCCTCTTCTCAACTATATTGGGGTCGGCTTCCAGTCAAACCGGATTCAGCTGAACACCAGTATTTTACATGGAGCGGCTGCCTACCAGACCTCCACAGCCCATTGACTGGGTAACACGGTACTCCTTGGCAAGACTGGTGTCAGATTTACTGACTTCTGACAATCCGTAACGATTGCCAAAGATCTAAATGACAGCCGGGACCAACAGCTTAACGTGCTTTCCGAGGCACGGAGGAAATTGGGTATGTTAAGATGGCCACCCATCCACAGACCAACCTTGGCAAGCGATGCTTAACCTTGATCGACCCGTCCGGCTATAATTCTTTAGCCACGAACTCTACCTAAAAATACAACGGGTTGCACTCCGGGACTGCCGGCAGAAATGAAAAGTTGAACATTAACGTTGTGCATTTTTGATATTTTATAATGGTTAGGAAATAATTTCGCACGAATAGTTTTAATTATCAGTATTAAAGTAATATAATTTATGTGGTAAAATACAATATTCATTTATTGCGCTACCGTACACAGACATGACAATTTATATTACATTAAAAATTTAACACTTCAGAACTTTATAATAATAATAAAGTTTATTGTTCTTCTCTCACATAGAATTTTACAAACAATAAAAAAAAAAACAAACAAAACATTAGCGATAATTGCTGTGATCTATGTGAGAGACTGGTTTCTGTACTAGGAGACCTGTATGACAGATTACCAGCCTCTCCAGACTCCGGACAAAAGGTGACAGCTGTATACAACATCAGTGAGAAGAAATAATTAAGAGGGGTTAAGCTAGGTGCAGTGAGATTGTTGCTGTTATGGGGGTACAAAGTGGGTGAGAGGAACTAAATTGAATGAGTCAGTAATTGAGTACCTAATTGTGTATGTGTGCGTGAGTATGTGTGCGCGAGTGTGAGTGCGAGTGTGTGGGAGCGTGTATGTGTCTGTGTGAGTGTGTGTGGGAGAGAGTGAGTGTGTGTGTTTGAGTGCGTGTGTGCGGGATGAAGGAGGTGACAGCATACGCAGTTGGTTAGGATGGTACAATAAGCAGATTTTCAGTATCATCGTAGTTGAGGGACTTAAGCCAGGCAGTAATAACCCTCTTACAATTAGCTCTTGTTAGAGGATAAACTGTTAGCTTCTTATTTATCTTATTATATAGATGTCCACCAAGAAATTCAAAGAATTTGCGTGAGAAGGCAGTGCTACGATTAGTAAGTGTTGGGCAAACCCTGTGTTTGACTCTCTTGTTTGCATTAAGTAAAGGATCATACCCTATTTGTGAATGTTGTTTTAGAGCTGAGCACAGAATATAAAGTTGTCGTACTGTCAGCACATCAGAGAGCAAGTACAGATCTTTAGTAGGAAAGAAGAAAGGTAACGACAGGCTTACTTTTAGTACCGCTCTTTGAGCTCTTTCAAGTTTTATTAAGTTAGTTTTACAAGTGCCACCCCATACAGTAATACAATAGGTTAGAATGGATTGGCACAGGGCCATGTAAACCATTTTAATGACATTTTTATCTGCAATACGGCTTAAATTTTTAAAAATGAAAATTAGTTTTCGAGTTCTGGAAGATAGTAGGTCCAGGTGGGGTTTGAAGCTAAGAGTACTATCAATCATGACTCCCAGGTACTTTATACTAAAAGCTATTTCTAATCGACTGCAGGAACAGGAGTGGGCAGGTGAACAGTAATGGGCTTTGATGTAATAATTTTCGTGAACTGCGGATGAGATGTGTTTAACAGAGAATGGTACAAATTTAGTTTTGCTGACATTGAGAGTAAGGCCGTTGTTATTGAGCCAAGAAGTTACAGTATTGAATCCAGATTGAGCGAGGCTGTAAACCTCATCCCAACTGTCGCCATGGAAGATCAACGCAGTGTCATCCGCAAATGTGACAATTTTGCCATTTTGTAGTAGCAGATCACACAGGTCATTGATGAAGGTGAGGAAAAGTGTGGGCCCAACTACACTACCCTGAGGAACACCGTAGCAAACAGGTAAGTCATCACTAGTGAATTCTCCAATTCTAACTCTCTGTTGCCTGTCAGCAAGGTAATCCCCAAATAGTTTGAGCTGTGTATCACGAATCCCCATATTTTGTAGCTTAGTTAGTAGGAGTGGAACAGAGATTGTGTCAAAAGCTTTAGCCAAATCCAAGAATATCGCTATCACTTTCTTTTTGTGGCCTAGTTTATTAACAACATGGTCGATCAATTCGTGAGCCGCATCATTGGTCGAGATTCCAGTTCTAAAACCAAATTGTGATTTTGACAGCAAGGATTTGGTCTCGAGATAGTTAATTAGACGCTTGTTAATAAGTTTTTCAGCTACTTTAGACAGAGTAAAAACTTTCCCTCCGTCTTATGAATTTTCGATCAGGTCACGTGTCCTGACGCTAGTTTAACATTTTTTACCCATCCCAAAAAGTGCACAACGCCGCTAAAGAAGTTTTCACTTAAAAAATCTCAAGTTCCCGAAAATATCAACTGATAAACATTTTCCACTAAAACAAAATATTCCCTCAAAGCGATGATTTAATTACACCCACATTTATGTAGCTATGAATGTCTCTTTGAAGCACTTTGAAAACGTTATCAAAAGAACCTGCAAAGCGAAGTGGCGCAGTAGGTTGGGATTACGTTAGGAAGATTATTTCTCCCACATTTCTACTGTGTAGACTAATCCGGGAAACTAGTGGCTGGATTTGAGCATAATTTTCACTACCACTGCAAACGTTTTTGGATGCATTTTATTTATAACTAGCGGACGTCACGTGGTTTCACCCGCGTAGTTCCCGCTCCCGTGGGAATACGGGGATAAAATATAGCCTATGTTACTCGCTGATAATGTAGGTATCCATTGCTGAAATAATTTATCAAATCGGTCCAGTAGTTTTTGAGTTTATTCATTACAAACGGCGTCGTAGTACGCTGCGAGGTGTGTTGTGTTTATATCAGTGAAATAACTATTTTGATTGGATAAGTTGGTACAGACAGAGATTTTATTTGTAAACATATAATACAGTGCAAATTTTATCCTGTCTATTATTAGGTTAAATACAATTCTACTTGAATTAATGCTTAAACAATCTTAAAAACATGTCATAAAAATAATGTGAAAATGATGTCTAATTTCCAATAATTATTTTGAAGTGGGTGTCGTAAGAGGCGACTAAGGGACTCACCAGAGAATGGGCAGCAGCATTCTTTGTGCATTGCAACAGCTACACTGCGATCGCCAACCTGCCTGCCAAGCGTAGCGATTATGGCAAACCCCCCCTTTAGGGGTGGCCTATGTCCAGCAGTAGACGTCATTCGGCTGATGATAATGATGATGATTCAAAAGAAAATTTAGAAAGAAAACGTATTTACGTCGAAGAACTGACATGCATACGAATTATAAACCGACTGATAGTATTAGTCGTGCTTAAATTATTTTTGTAAAAACAAATATAATATATTATAATAATGAATTGATTAATGCCGTAGATGTTAAGCAAATAACTAATCAAACTAAATATGTGGTCTTGCCTAAATTAACCCTTTTAGTGCTCCGTTAATTTTAGCCCGGAGGTTGGGCGATGTTCGATGAAAATTGTTGGGTAAAGTTCGGGCAGTTGCTACTGCGAACTTCCGTTGCAGGCACGGTGAAGTTGGAGGAAATTTATTCAGGATGTTTATAAACTTGCCTACCTGATTTTCGATACTGTGCAGAATATAAATAGACTGTAGAATGTTGATAATAATTCTGTTTAAATGGGGCTATTCACAGTTGTTTTTATACGAATCACACTGACACTAATATTATAAAGGCGAAAGTTTGTGAGTGTGTTTGTTTGTTACTTCTACACGCCCAAATGGCTGGACCAATTTTGATAAGATTTGGTGTGCAGGAAGCTGACACCCTGGATTAACACATAGGCAATACTTTTTATTCCGGGAGTGTGTTTACCGCGGAGCGCAGCTAGTTAAATACATAACATGGCCTGTCACTTTTTTATAATCGGCTAATCTTTAATTAATCATTTTTATTTTTTTAGATGTTTTCTTGAGGTAACCGGTGACAAAGTATTCTATTACCGTTTTCGCATCCAACGTTTTAAATCCCAGACTTAAAGTCAAAAATTAACATAAATCGATCTAACAAGCTTATTCTCGATGTTAGGGGTACACTTTCAGTCTAACCGGATGCAGCTGAAACCAATATTTTACATGGAATGACTGCTTATCAGACTTCTACAACCCAGTAACTGGGTAATATACAGTCCTCCTGTCCAATTTCGGCCATGGCGGCCAATCTCAACCGAGACTAGCCATCGGTGCGGGACATATTATAGTGCACAAGTGTGTGCGCAAACACCGGTGCACTTCCTCTTCCATGACCGGAGAGAGATCTATCTGGCGCAGGACCAACGGCGACATGTGCTTTCCGAGACACGGGGGTGTCACCCCACAAACTTCCAAACTCCGGGCTGTCACAGAGAAATTCCTATTGGAAAAACCCAATAACACCTAGGAATCGAACCCAGGACTCCACGCTCGGCAGTATAGCTTGCGACCTCACGACCAACAGAGCAGTTAATAAATGGGTAATACAGTACCCTCGGCAAGACTGGTGTCAGATTTTCTCAGAAAACAAAATAGCATGAACAAAACTCAAAAAAAAAACAAATCAAATCAAAAGTCATTTGCTCAAATTTAGCTGAGTGCCAGCACTTTTAGAACGTCAAAGTTTAATATAAAGATCTGCCTCCCAGAACACCCGCCCGTCACCACTTCCTAGTATTTTAGCTGAGAAGAAGAAGTGGTGCAACAAACTCCCCAGCAACACATCTGTCTGTTGAGTTAGAAGAACTAGCATTTATACAATAGTATGCAAAGTATTCTTACAAGGAAAACAATACAACAAAGGTAACACGTTAAACCTAAAACTAAATTATTCTCTACTTGTAACCTAGCACACTCCATTATGCCAGCATAATCAGACAAACTCGAGCATCATCATCTGCCTAGCCATTTCCCAATTATATTGGGGTCGGCTTCCAGTCAAACCGGATTCAGCTGAATACCAGTATTTTACGTAGAGCGGCTACCTACCAGGCCTCCTCAACCCATTAACTGGGTAACACGGTACTCCTTGGCAAGACTGGTGTCAGATTATCTGGCATCTGACTATCCGTAACGACTGCCAAAGATCTACAAATGACAGCCGGGACCAACGGCTTAACGTGCTTTCCGAGGAACGGAGGAGTCTCGGTATGTTAAGATGGTCACCCATCCACAGACCAACCTCGGGAAGCGCTCTTAACCTTAAAAATCGACCCGTGCGGCTGTTATTATTTAGCCACGAGCTCCTCAAGAGCTCAAGACAAACTCAAGCATAATTAAAACAATATTAAATCATCGAAATGACGATCACAAAACCTCTTTCTTAAGTATATAAAGTGAAACTTAAAACAATATATGTAGACCCTTTTCCCGGCTCGCCAGTGTAAGGCACACAATAGCCATAGTGTTGTACAAGTTATTGGACCGAGCCAAACTCGAGCCTTTGTGAACTTATCTCGGGCGTTAGTCGACCTGCCAATTGAATTTTGACCTTCCGAGATTCGTGTTAACTTTCTTTCTTTATTCGGGTGAAAAGGGGTGTGATTGAGACTTATTTGATTAGGCTGGGTCCTTACGAAAACTTTATAGTACCTAATCGTTTGGAACCACAAAGGACTATTTGTGCATGAAGTGCATTTTTTTATATTCGTGACTTGCTCTCGTTTGCCTATTATCTCACTTCACCTGATGATAAGCGAAGATGTGGTCGACGCTGGAGCATACTTGCCTTGAAGTAACCTATTTCTCTAGACGTAAAGGCCCTCAAGTTGTCAGAAAACTGCACACGAATCAGAAATTAACAGTATAATATATTAGAGATTTGCTTGTAGCATTATAATATACTATTTATATCTATTTTGATTGAAACTTAATAATATTGCGCACTATGTAACTGCTTTTCATTAAAAATCTCGCAGAAGAACTATTTTCCTATTAACCTATGAGGGAAACCCTATTTCGAATGCAAGATTATTTACGGGATCCGTTCCTGGTTAAATCCATGGTCCGGAGCGAGGAGGCTTGGGAAGCAGTCACTTCCTTTTGCGAAGCAGCAATGCTAGCGAAGGAGGAGGCGGGCTGCGCGAACGAAATACAAGGCCTTCGCCCCAACCGCAGCTTCAGGAGAAAACGCCCTGGGCGTCGGGAGTCGCAGGGCGATCCCCGACCACCACGGGCGCGGGCCTGCGGAAGGCGAGCGTTGGGTGGCTCGCTGTCCGATGACCGCCAGGCCCGTGTCGATGACGCGTTTTGTTCTACGTGCGCCTCAAAGAGATGTCAGCATAGGAGAAGAATTTGTTCGAAAGGGTTACCGGAACGCAGAGGGCTTTAGAAGAAACACGGACGGGTTTTAGTCAGTAAGAGACTATAACGCTCTTCCGCTCCACCCAGAGCGGGCGAAGTCATTTGATGATTTTCCATCCTTAAAAAAGAAAGGTTACTTACGTTACACACTACATTTTGGTTACCCTTATTATTTCAGTGAAACTTGAAAACAATCTAGTGATTGGACCGCAATTGCAAAACTTGTAAATACCCTTTCAAAGACACAGTCATTCCATTTTCCATCACTATAAAAAAGCTACAGCCTAGAAACATCCGGTACCGCGCACAAAAGTTACAACCAGTGCATAAAGGAAGCTCTAACTTGGTCGTGTAGCGTTGGACACTGCCGACACTCTAGTAACCTCATTACCGAGCTCTCTGCATCAATACTTGTATAGTCAACAAAAGAGTTTGTTATGGCAGCGAGAGCCACGGTTTATTTTTTTTTTTACTTCGGACGCTTGATCGTGCAAGTTTTTCTACATCCTGCCAGGGTTGCGGAATTTGTTCGAAAGAGTCACCGGGACCCTGGAACGCAAAGGGTTTTAATTGAATTGTCTATCTCCGAACTTCTTCATCAGATCTTTACGACATTTAAATGGGACCATTTTGGAATAAGTAAACGTCTTTTGAACAAAAAAATCATTTTGCAAATCCGTCTATATATGACGGACTTATGCCCGAAAATACATAATATATACATAAACATTCGAATAGATAACCTCCTCCTTTTTTGAACTGGCTCCTGGTTGGTGACAGTGTCTTTATAACAGTGATAATGATTGTCGACTCTTTTTGGCTTTTATGACAGTCAAACTCAAAATCATTTATTTCAATTAGACCATTAAAACTTTAAAAGTAAACATTCACAGTTAAAAAAACATATATATTACACATATTTACTCTAGGTACTCTTTTAACATAATGGGAAATTTGCACTTCGTTTGGATTTTTTTTCGTTTTGATATAAATAATTATGGCGTTTAAAAGTTATTTTCATACCCTTTAGTCCCACGTAACGAGGGTAAGTCAGTTATTATCACTACATATTACTTATAAAACAATGTCCCCCGCCGCGTCTGTCTGTCTGTCTGTTCGCGATAAACTCAAAAACTACTGAACGGATTTTCATGCGGTTTTCACCAATGGCTATTCATGAGGAAGGTTTAGGTGTATAATTCGTCCCGAAATTCCTACGGGACCGGGAAAACCCTGAATAATGTGGTGGTTTTTTTTTGGGTTATGTGTGGGCTGGCCTACCCTTACTGTAGTCTACTGTACTGCACGCCCATGCTGAATCCATAACAAGGAAAGTCCATCTCCTATTACGTCACAACCAAAATAAAATAATCGTGTAACTACGACATTAAATTAATGACGCAACCATTTCCTCATTGCCTCAAAAACCCCTATTGGAGTCATAATATTAATTACATAATACTTTTTAACTTTAAACCCTATTTCCCTGAGATACGGTACAAATTAACGATCTGTTTGTGCGATACAGTTTCGACAGACGTCCGGGTTCTATGACGGAACGTCTGCAACTGACAGATGACGGGCGCCATATTGGATTGTCTGTGGCAGACTACACGTAACGCAGTCGCTTATTGTCGAGGTTTTGCTTGTGAACTCGATGTTTTAGCTGTGTTATTGTAAGTTATATTTTATGTTTGTGGTTTTATGCCTGTCTTGTAAAGCAATTTTTTTCTTTAGATAGGGGGTGTTATGTCAGCATAGAGGACGGAGCCCGTTAGGGCCAGAGCCTGCCAGGGTTGCGGAATTTGTTCGAAAGAGTCACCGCGGCCCTGGAACGCAAAGGGCTTTAGAAGGAACACGGATGGGTTTTAGTCAGTAAGAGTATGACACGCCCTTCCGCTCCAACCAGAGCGGAAGAAGTCATTTGATGATTTCCCATCCTTAAAAAGGGGTGTTTTTTTGTTAAAAATAGTAGCTGACACTCTTTTACCTTGAAAACGAACAGCAACTGCATTTTCAACTGGAAAAATAGTAAGTACTCTAACAAAAAAATGACCTATAACGGTGTAACCCAACCAACCTAGCAAATTGGTACCTTGACGGATTAACAGCAGGAACTTAAAGCGGAGCCGTCAGCAAAAAAAAAAAGAAAAAAAACTATGCTCTAAATGTGCTCTATCTCAAAATGTGCTGCAAAATAACACAATTTATTTATACTACTAAAACATAACTGGCAAAATATGAACGTACTATAAGCTACATCTCTGCCTCTTCAGTAAAAAACACCGTAACGTTATATGCGACTAATAAACATGAAACTTTTAAATACATCAACAACGCTTATCTAATTAATAAACACAGTCCAACACCATCGATCCACCGCCATGGAGACTCCATTATCAGATCGTTTCACCCGATAATTTTCCCTTATCCATGACCTGTAACTGCCTGATAACTTGACGCGGTAAGTGATTATAATGGCCATATGGGCTTGTAGTTTATTAAATGTAATGAAGAAAACAGAAGTGGTTTTTGGTCATGGGAATTTGGATATCTAGGAATTGGTGTAGCTGTATTCATTCTCGGCTGTGATGGTTGTATAAGCACTTTCTTACCATGTAACTATGGAGTTTCTTGTCCGTTCTTCTCCATAAGAATCTACCTTTCCGAATGGACAGTTGAGTCACTTTATTAATGTAATATTATTATTTTACTGAACTGTAAATGATGACGTTCAAAAGTGCCGTTTAATTGCCTAATTGAAATAAACGTTTTGACTTTGACTTTGACATTTGAAACATCGGGTTTCAGCTGCTCATTTGACTGTAAGCTGACCACAACAAATCTGTGATAAGTCATCCGCTGAGACTTATCAGAATTATCGGAGAAGATGTTGGAGAAGAATAATGTTTTTTTTAATAAAATCACTGTCATGTTCTACGATTGTTTCTGCTGTATGTCTTGTCAATAACTAAATTACTAGTGATTCGATTAATTAAAAGGATTTGAAGAACATGGGCAGCAGCATCATCATCCTAAACTAATATACTATAAACATGTTAAATTATTTTTTTGTACGACGCACCTAATTTCCTGAAGGATTAATCTGATTATTATAAAACTTCTTTGCTTATCGAAAGCTACATGGTAGAGGACCCTAGGCCTGATATCTGCTTTTTATCAACCAGCCATCTCTATGTGATTTTATTGTGACGACAAAATATTGGTAACAAAAATGAAGAAAAATTAAAATTTTAAAACAAGCTTTTATTGCTTGTTAATAAAAAAACACTTTCAACAAAAAATACAACCGACTTTGAAAAAAAACATTACAAAGTATAAACTAACTTTAATTTGGGCAGTCGGTGTTTTTTGTTGTTTTTTCGTTTTTTGACACCGACTTCAGAAATCAAAGTTCTTTTATACTTAGTAGTGTTTTTTATTTGGAAGTCGGTTGTATTTTTTTGTTAAAAGTTTTTTTTCACTTTTTAGTGGTTCACATGTGCTTACCCCTTCACAGCGTACCGGCGTGATCTAATGTTATGAACTGGTGTAAACAATAGACAGCCATGAGATTTCAGCAATCCCAGTCCATTTGCTTTCATTTATTGAGGAGTTCCGTTGCCTATCTCCGAAGTTCTTCATCAGATCTTCACCAAATTGAAATGGGACCACTCCGAGAAAGTACTCTTCCAAAAACTACCCAAATCGCTTCAAGTGTGCCTATAAAATTTGAAGAGTTCTCTCTATTTCTCCAGGATCCCATCATCAGATCCTGACTTGATGATTATGGGACCACATGGGAAGCAATCGGTCCAGCAATCGTTGAGTAATCGGGAAACATACACAAAAAAAAATTAAAATTAAAAAAAGGTTCCGACGAATTGAGAACCTCCTCCTTTGTTTGAAGTCGGTTAAAGAACTAAAAAGTTAAAAATAAATTAATTCTGATAAGAAATATACCATCTTATAGGTACATTATATCCCATTTTTTTAAATAAAAGCGCGTTCCAACTTCTTTATTTCTCTTGGCGTCAAAATGTACTACTCTAGGACCAAAGTACTCGTCAAGACGAATCAAACGAGTTCAAACTCGATAGGGTTGCATCGTTTCTTTACAGAGTTCCTATGGCCACCTTCCAGCCCCATGTGTCATAATATTGAATTGTCACGCAATATACACATGCGGGCAAAATTTCAGCTCAATCGGAAACTGGGAAGTGTGTCAAATTTAACTTGCAAGTGTGATTACAGACAGACAACGGGGCAAGTGAAACTAAATAAAAGATTGTCAAAGTCAATTCATTTATTTCATCTAGACCATTAATAGGCACTTTTGAACGTCAAATTTACAGTTTGAAATTAAAATATTAGTAGTCTAGTTGTCCATTCGCAAAAACTAGATTCTTATGGAGAAGAACGGACAAGAAACTCCATAGTTACTCTTTGCAAATATAAGATTTACAATACTATGTATACATACTTTGATCAATTGATTATATTATGTGAGCACAATGCACCCAACATTACACTAATATATGTACAGCACACACTTATATACTAATAGGTACAACAAAACAATACCAGCAGAGATAAAATTAAGTTTGCTAGCAAGGGACATGGTACTCACATATTTACAATATAATTCACAACAATGGATCACTGTGCGAGTTAAATTACATATTTAAAACTTAAAAAATAACAGAAAGTACACCAGTTAAAACAATTGAGAAGCTAAAGAGTGGAATTCTCGGCCGGAGTTTGTGTTTCCTGTTATACCTGAGAGTCTTAAAGTCTAGAGTGAATAGGTGGCTTTAAGGCTAGCATACTCTGTCATAGACCACATCATCGCTTACCATCAGGTGAGGCAGTGGTCAAACGCGTGCCTATCAATAACAATAAAAAGAACAATTACCAGGTTCGCAGAAAAAACTTTGACTTCATAATCCGTGTCCCATTATTTTAAGCCTCTTGGCTCATCATAACCACAAATCCAAAAGCCAAAACTTATTACAAAACCTTCCTACCAAGGATACCCAAGACCAACAAATAACCTCATTTAAAAAAGAAGTGTCCCCAACCTCCCCTTTTCCCCCTAAGGGTGGGTGGTCATTTATCACAATCGAGTCGACGTTTGGAAGCCCTTCATAACCTAATCTATCCAATCAGGGGGACAATGTAATTGACATTATGATTTAAGTCTGTCTATATTTATAGAGTGGCGACTATTTTGTTTTTTTTAGGGTTCCGTACCTAAAGGGTAAAAACGGGACCCTGTTACTAAGACTCCACTGTCCGTCTATCTGTCTGTCATGAACCGTAACAGCTAAACAGTTGAAATTTTCACAGATGATGTATTTCTGTTATCGCTATAAATATGAAAAAATAAAATAAAAGGGGGATACATACAAGAAACATGTTTTTTTCGGCTTATGGTACGTTACCGGTACAACTACCAAAAAGTATTTTTACCAACATTAAAAAGCTACACAAAACGAGCTATTACTGGAGTACTGAAACCTGAAACGTAACAACTTCGCGGAATGATTTTCAAAGAGAAATTGTCTGGCTTTTACTCGTCCTAGGAAACTGAATCACAACAAAGCAGAACGGTTATATTTATATTTTGTTAGAGTAATGAAAAGGAATTTGGTCAAGCGTGAGAGAGATTTTTAAGAATTTCCCGATTCAGAGTCAAGGAGTTATTATTATTTAAATTTTCATTTGGATTTTGTGAATAATATATTCTACGGTATTAAATGGTCCCATGTACCACTATTGTACATTAAGTTTAAATAAATAAATAACCCATAAGTTGAGACCATTATTTAGTATTTTATTTTAAGGGTTTGGAGGATACAAATACAATTTTCTGTTCGCTAAATATATTTATTAACAAAAACTTACGAATAATCACGACATGTTATTCCTTCTTAATCGATTCCTATAGTATTCGTACCATAATTCCCGGTTACTCTTTGATAATGGAACAAATAAAGTTATAACAAATACTTGCAAGTAAACAGTCACAGCGCGTATTAAAAAAGTCAAGTTAAAAACATCCCATATAACATAAGTCAACATAAAAACATTGCTTATAAAAAATATAAATAACACTGTAAAAAAACGAAGACATTTTTCTTTCCTTCTTTCTTTTTTGTTAAAAGCAAATGCTTTCTTGTCTTTACAAAAAAATAGAGAAAGCAGAAATTTAACAAAAATAGTTAAGTTAAAAAACGTAGGAAGTAAGTTACATGTGACAACAATGCACACATACATGTAAACTGCACGGATTCTTCCAAAATTATCTTCTGGAACTGATAGTTCAATAATGAGTAAGATAAATCTACAAATGAGCAATACAACAAAAGGCAATCCCCAGGCAAAGAGAGTACTTTTAAGATACTTTCGTCTGATATCTTCATGGAAAACTTTTACAATTTTAACATAAAACACATAACACATCACTACCAACCAATAGTTATACACTGTCGACTCAAAAATAAAAATATAAAAGTAAACATTTACAAATTGGACGATTGAAATAAGTTGGTTACAATCTTTTAAAATAATGGACACCATGACTAAACGCATGATATTCACGAGAGTTGCACTGAGATACACGTAATTGTTGAAATTGCGAAACTTTCTGATGAGGCACCACGATGTCACTCCGTAGAAGAAAGTGGCCAGGGTCATGGTGAACAGAATATAGTGCGGTGTCTGGAAACAAGGAATTATGACTGATTGCCAGTTTATGAGACTCTCTGAAGAACAGAATTTGATGGTCTTGTTGTCAGTTATCAAATGTTGTGTCGTCGGACAGATATTGTTCCCCATTATTGTACACTTGAAATTCAGCTGATTCCGGTTTGACTGAAAACCCCAATATTGTTGGGAAAAGGCTTAGCAGATGATGTACACTTGAAATAAAATAAAACTTCTAGATCGACCAATACTTGTACGCGAATGGAATCATGTAATTCGACCAGATTTTGGGCACTTACTGAACTAATCGATTCTGTTTTCCTTGTCTTATCAGTAGTAATGGTTCTGGTAGTCAATAAAAGCCTGTGAAAAGCCGATATCGCATGTTATTTTTACAAAAAATATACATTCTGTCTGTCCATGTATGAAAATATTTTTTATGTTCGTTCATTAGAAGCTTTTATTTAACTTGCAATGTATGTATGTACATATTATGTTTGTTCGGGTGGAATCTTGCAACTCAATTTTGAAGCAGATGTCTTTAACCGATTGAGCTGAAATTTTGTATACATGTTTATTTTGGATGACAATGCATGGTTAACTGTTTGACGTCATTCTAAATCCAATATGATAGAACACCCAAGATGGCGGAACAAGAATAAATTTTGCGGCAGATATGAATAAAATGGGATAGAGCAAGAGAATAATGATAAGGTATAGTAGAACCTTAACTAAATATTTACCAAAATTCGGCAAAACAACACATTTAATGGGTGGATGGTAACAACAACAAAAAACAGAGGGAACAAAGGCTAAAACTAGATAAAACACGAACGGATAAGGAAGACAAGGTCCAAAAGGAAGGTAGGCTATACGCAGAAATGGGTGAAATCAGGTTGCCAATGAGTTACAATTTTAAAACAATTTTGAGGTAATACTTTTATTTTGAACAATTGCATGCTATTTTACTGCAATAATTTATTTATTAATACATTTTAGAATTAGACTGTGTTATCATTGAAAATCTAGTGAAATCCATACTATCCATACCAATATTATAAAAGCGAAAGTTTCTCTGTCTGTCCATTAGCTCTTCACGCTTAAACCGCTGAACCGATTTAGATGAAATTTGTTATAAAGATAGTTTGAGTCTTGGGAAAGGGCATAGGACAGTTTTTATCCCAGAAATCATCCTTAAGCGGGTGAAAAGGGGGTTGGAAGTATGTATGAAAGTCCGTCATTATTCAAAATAAAACCATGAACCTTTGTATTCAGGCACTTCAAAAATAATAAATAAACATATGTTTAAGCGTTTTAAAAAATAAAATGTATATCCAAAGAAACTATTCCACGCGGACGAAGTCGCTGGCAAAAGCTAGTCTAAAATATTTTACGAGCTTTTAAATGATTACACAGTCTTGTTCTGAAATTAATAGATAAATAAATTATTGAAATTAAATATATTTATACCAAAAAGAGAATTAATTGATACCAAAACAGAATTTTCGGCAGGTTCTGTCAATCATTCAATTAAAAGATTGATGAATTCCCCATTTGTCAATATGTTAATTGAATGCTAGGAACTAGGAACAAAGCCGAAAAACGCAGCAGAACTGTAAACGTGTAACTTTGCAGATTTTTACAAGATCACAGTCGGTTGGTTACATCGCTTTTAGAATATTTTCATTTAATGCAAATGGAATTCTGCTTATTTTTTCTAAGGAAGACATTTTCATTCTTAACACACTTAGGGTCGAAAATGACAATCATCGTTTGTTTGTTATTTATTTATTAAAACTTCATGCAACACACTGGTACAAAGACGAACTAAGAGACAACGGAGAATAGAAGAACTGTGCCACCCATCTACTTCGTGTCAACACAACAATTCACGACATGTTCCTTGTCAATCGATTCTGATAATATTCATACCACAATGTTCTGTTACTTTTTAAGAAAGGAATAAATACCGTCATTACCAATATTTGAAAATTAATTATAATAGCTCTTATTAGAACACTTAATTTTAAAACATCCCATATAACATAAGTCAATACAAAAATATTGCTCATAATAAACATAGATGTCGCTATAAAAAAACGACGCCATTTTTCTTTCCTTTTTTCTTTTTTAGTTACCACAATTACATTCGAGTTTTTTGAAAAAAATAAACAATGCAAAAGTTTTATAAAAATAATCAAGTTGAAAATCATAGGAATAAAGTTACATGTGATATAAGAACTCGCATAAATATAAATTCCACGTATTATTCCAAAATCATCTTCAGCAACTGATAGTTTAATAAGGAATAAAATCAATTTACAAATGAGCACTATAACAAAAGGCACACCCCAGGCAAAGAGAGTACTTTTAAGATACTTTCTCTTAATATCTCCATGAAAAACTTTTACAATTTTAACATAAAACACATAACACATCACTACCAACCAATAGTTATACACTGTCGACTCAAAAATAAAGATATAAAAGTAAATATTTATAAATTGAATAAATGATAGAAGTTTGTTACAATCTTTTAAAATAATGGATACCATGACTAAACGCATGATATTCACGAGAGTTGCACTGAGATACACGTAATTGTTGAAATTTCGAAACTTCCTGATGAGGTACCACGATGTCACTCCGTAGATGAACGTTGCCAGGGTTAAAGAGAACAGGATATAGTGTGGCACTTGATAACAGGGAATGATTAGTGATCCCCAGCCTTGGAGGTTCCCTGTAGGGCCGGTTAAGGTGGTCACGTTGTCAGCCATGATGATCATCAAATGTTGTGACAATGCACATAATATATAGTTATCATTTCCCGTTTACACGTAAAATAGAATATTAAGGTAGAATAGAAGTGACTAATATAGTCAATGTTACATAATATTCACATCGAACAAAACTTGTACACGAACGAATTCATACTAATGTGATTCGACCACATTGTCAGCACTTAGTGTACTAATCGACTCTGTTTCCCTTGTCTTATCGATAGTAATGGCACTGGTAGTCAATAAAGGTATGATAAAAGTGATATCGTATTTATTGTATAACTTAAATTATGGGGTTGCAAAAAAAGCCTATTTTTGATATCGTGTGTCAGTGGTTGTTTTATGTTTGTCAATATAGTACTTAATATATTTTGTCGGCTCACTATTAAAAGACAGTAAACATATTCTGAGGATTAAAATTTTCAAACCAAATCGTTTGCTCATTATTAAAAGGATCTATGTTACAATTTAAGTACTTGCTGAGTTAAGATTAAAACATGAAGAACATTATACCCTTTTTAATCTAGAATCCATAAAATATTTTGTATGTCTTTAAAGGAGTCTAGAGGAGACCACTATCCATGCAATAATCACGACATACACCTTGTCAATCGACTATTATAATATTCATGCCATACTACTCGGTTACTCTTTACCAAAGGAATAAATATCGTTACAACTAATATTTGTAAGTATGTTGTAACAATTCGCATTACTGTTGAAAAATTAAAACCATCCCAAATAATAAAATACAATACGAATACGTTGCTTAAAAAGAATATGGCCGTCGCTGTGAACCAACGCCGCACTTTTTCTTTCAGTCTTTCTTGTTTAGAAATTGCTTTGTTTTCTTCAGCACAAAATAGAGAATACAAAAGATTAATAAAAATAATCAAATTAATAACAGTAGGTATAATATTGCAAGAGACTAAAATGCAAACATAGAGATACACTTTGCGTATATGATCCATATTGTCACTTTCAACTGTTAGGTCAATGATGAACAAAATGAATCTACAGACAAGTATTACTAGCAAAGGCAGGCCCCAGGCCAAGAGAGTACCTTTCAGATACTTCCTTTTTATACTTCCATGGAAAACTTTTACAACTTTAACATAAATTACATAACACATCACCACTAACCAATAGTTATACACTGTCGTCAAGAACATAAACGAATAAAAATACAAAATTATAAATGGAATGGTCCCTACAACTTTATCACAATCTTTTAAAACAATTGACATAATGATTAAACGCATGATATTCACTAGAGTTGCACTGAGATACACGTAGTTGTTGAAATTGCGGAACTTCCTGATGAGGTACCACGATGTCACTCCGTAGATGAATGTAGCCAGAGTTAAGGAGAACACAATATAGTGTGTAATCGTATAACAGGGAATAATTACTGACTCCCGGTTTGTGACACTCAGTGTAGAGAAGGAACCGATGGTGTCGTTTACATTTAATATGAACATTAAACTTTCTGCTGATGCACATATACTGTTGTCATTTTCCATTATTGTATACTACAAATCTATATTGCACAGGAAGCAGCCATGTGTAATATCACAGGTGTTAACAATGGACACAGTGGCTACAACAGGAGCAGAAATACACTAGTGCTTTTAGACTAGATTTTTCGCATTTGTGCCTAATTATCGATTTTGATTCCCTTGTCTTATCACTCGTTATGGTAGTGGCAGACAGTAAAAGCCTATGATAAAACTGTTATCGCATTAATTATCTCATGACTTGACTTATGTAATAGCGTTATTGTAGTTTTGTCCGTCTTTGTGGAGAAATGTGATTTTCTTCTATTAATCGTCATTCTCCAATCTACCTAGCCTGTTCCCAATATATTGGGGTCGCTTTCAGTCTGACTGGATTCAGTTGGGTGCCAATATTTTACATGAAACGACTGCTGGTCTAAGGTGCCCTTGTCACATCGACCAATTCTGTCAAAGTGCTTCCAGCATCCTAACCATTTCTTTATTATTAATCCCACCCAATTGCTACTCATAGAATCGCGTATATTATTTCACGATCGATAGAAATTTCAGTTACATTGCTTCATATTAGTCAGTTTATGTAAACGCATGTTTGACAAATAAATTATCTTTTATCTTTTATCTTTTATCTTTCATATGTTTATGTTTCTCATTCTATTCTTCTATCGTAGGTCTGCTGGAAGAAATTTCTTTTGAACTAAGTAGTTTCTTTGTGCTCTTCTCTCTGTGCATCATTTTCTTATACAAGGTGGAGACGACGATACTACCATTAATCAAAACACTGACAATACTAGTTCATGCTAATATTTTGTCTTTTATCACAGATTCAATGTCATCAACTGCGACTGCATGGAATTTTTCGTCAGAATAGTAAATACTAATTTGAGTTTTTTTTTAAGTGTTGTTATTGGAAAGTTTATTTTTAATTTCGGTGACAGGATTTATAATAGTTTCAAAATATTCCTATGAACTAGTATTTCCAGTGTTTTCATTTACTGTCGTATCGATGTCTCCACATTGTAAAAGTGTATTGTGTGTACATAAATAAAACATGCAGTGAATACAGTTGAGATGACAAAACGATAGTATATATACACGATCACAGGTACTATCGTTTTGTCTTTGAATTTGTGTATTACGCAATTAGGCTGTCGTATTCAATGATAGACTAATCTGCCTGCCTAATACGCATTCACTATTTCATTGTCTCCTAATCACTACTCGTTGTAGCGAGACAGAATCATTCAATTGAAATGATGCGAACTAACGTTATGTTTCAGAAGGCCAATTCTAGTACTAAAAAATATTCAAATTCAAGTTACATTATCATTTAGATAATTGATACCCCTGATACCTTAACATGATGTGGTTCTTCCTGGGGTTGCTTTATTGTCTAACTGCTGCAGTTTAACTAGATACAGCGGATTACCAGTATTTTACATAGAGTACCTATTTATCAACTGCAAGAATAACTATATTATTCCGAGTAATTGGTACGATATTGGATAAGACTTTCAGGAATCCATCAATTTGTGGGTTTATTTTTACTCGCGTTTGACCACAACCTTGAGGGGGTGTGGTTGACGAAGGAGCATACTTGTCTAGAAATAAACCCCACCTCCTCCTCCTCCATTTTCAATTTTAATTTTTCCTACTCCTTCATTTTGCTTTCTGATTAATTTCGTTGCGGGATCCACGACAGTTAAATCCTTTCTCCGGGACGCATCGAGCTTCATTGACTCGGCGTTTTTTCTGGTGGTCGCCACTGTTGATTCTGGCTTTCAGGAGTTGCAGTGATTGGTAATGTGTAGCGGGCTTGTAAATAACCTCTTCACTCTTGACTTTTCTAAGACCTTCAGGTTGCTGGCTTGCAGTCGTCTATCATGAAACACAAACTCCGGCAGGGAATTCCACTCCTTAGCTGTACGCACAATGAAAGTATTCCCAAAACGTTTGGTGTGTGTGGGTGGGGTTTGCCATACAACAAACGAAATTGTAAAATTCTAGGCTATTGTTTGCCCTATGCCCTATATTCTCTCCTCCATTTGTTACGAAAGCTCGTGCCTAAATAACAACAGCTGCATGGGTTGATATTCAAGGTTAAGCAACGCTCGCCGAGGTTGGTCAGTGGATGGGTGACTACCTCAACATACCGAGACTCCTCCGTGCCTCGACACGCTGGTCACGGCTGCCATTTGAAGATCTTTGGCAATCTTGCTAGAGGATATCGTGCTTTCCACGTCATACTGAGTTCAGTAAGACGGGATTCAGCTCCATCCAGCTAGACTGAAGCCGACCCCAATATAGGTGGGGAAAGGCTTGGCTGATGAGGCACGATTCGGGTGATCAGGTTTTCGCGTATTATTCAATTCGTGGGTTTCCAATTGCCATAAACAATCGGAACTTGTAAAATTCTAGGCCCAAATGTTCGCCCTACATTTTTTCCCATTTATTACTACTGTCTAGTCAGTCGGACACTATAGATATTAGATAATGGTAGCCTGAAAATAATTAAATGTCGTTTGATGGCGTGTCATGGGCTGGCCTGGGAGTGGCTTTAGTTCCATAATGCGTTAGGGCGCGTTCACGGACGAACAGTCGGAAGCACTTTGCTTTGTATTTTGTTGCTGGTGATATTGAAACGTTTACTTTGTACTGGTTAAAGGGATTTCTGGTTAGAAAGAAAAGCGGAAATTTTGTTAACTCATTTCCATTTAAAAAATCTTCAAATGTTTGCTAAACTTTTGCTCGAGACAAAGTAACAGTCTATCAGTAGTGACTGGAAATATTAAAAAATGGAAAGATTGACATGCAATATGCTCTTTTGTCGTCAATTGAGGGCTATCACGTTTAAATTCGCCGCTAGAGGCGCTAGTGTAGCGTGACGTCTTCGAAGTGTCAATTTTCATTATTTGTGGGTTTATAATATGATTTATGATTTTTGTGTGTTTACTTTCTATAACCGAGGAGGAGCTCGTGGCTAAATAAAAACAGCCGCACGGGTCGGTCTTCAAGGTTAAGCAACGCTTGCCGAGGTCGGTCTGTGGATGGGTGACCATTTTAACAAATCGAGATTCCTCCGTGCCTCGGAAAGCACGTTAAGCCGTTGGTCCCGGCAGACAATTGTAGATCTTTGGCTGTCGTTATGGATTGTCAGGAACCAGTAAATCTGACTTCAGACTAGCCAAGAACTACCGTGCTACCCAGTTGATGGGTTGTGGAGGTCTGGTAGGCAGCCGCTCCACGTAAAATACTGTTATTCAGCTGAATCCGGTTTGACTAGAAGCCGACTCCAATATAGTTGGGAAAAGGCTATATTTAGGCATTCGTCTACTCGTTTGTGAAAACCATCTTACCGCACTAGTATCACTAATAACTATTTATGGAAATAAAATAAACCGTATAGGAAACGCACAGTGCTATACAACGAGGAGTGTGGCAAAATAGGTAAGTACTTAGATGAGAGTACCTATTTTACCGCACGTTCCAGTGTATGGTGCGTAATTTTTAACTTTCGAACATTGTATACAGGCTTCGTAAATGCATTTTTTGAGCAAATGTATTGAAAAATATATTTTTGTTTATTTTGCACGCGAACAGAGGCAAAGCCATAGGTAGTATATATTGTTAAAATGAGTTATTTATAGAAAGTTTGAGTCATACGATAAAACAGGAAAATACGATAAAAAAATGCTAATCGTAGGTTATCATTGTTTTGTTTTCCGATAGATGTAAATGCCAGCTGTCAAGCTTTTTGTGGAAAACTGATGACCAATTCTACTAAAAGGTTCCGAACCTCTATATGGAAAAACGGAACCCTTATAGGATCACTTGGTGGTCTGTCTGTCCGTCTGTCACAGCCAATTTTCTCCGAACCAGTAGATTCGGAGAAAATTGGCTGTGACAGATGATTTAGTTGAAATTTGATACACATACATCTATTTCTGTGACCCAAATAAGACAAAATATCAAAAATTAATATTTTTTGAAAATTGGGGCAGGTCAAACGAGAAAAAAAAAGAGTTTTTTTCAATTGTACCGCACAACATATCAAATCAAAGGGTTCATTGTAAGAATCTCAAAAAAAAAAAACATAATTTTTAAATATTCCATTCCAAAGTTATTAAAGAAAATAGTTGAAAATTGACCATACCCTCCCCCCTTATATCCGAAAATATAAATATAGATAATGGAACCTACTCCAGAAAGACCCATATGAAGTCTCTGATTAAAAAAAAAAAAAAATTCATTCGGTCCTTTTTAAAACAATGTTTTTATTTATTTATTTTATTTATTTATAACAGACATACATACAGCTATCATAAATGTTCGCATAATAGAATTGGACCTCTACACCCTTGTTCCATAACCAAGCTTATTCTCCCTGCTGGAATTTAGACTTCGTCTCTTTTGGGAGTGGAACGTTTACTGTTGTTGTTTTATTTCTTTCTCTACTATATTTTTTCTATCTTTCATATACCTATTATTTTATTTTCTTTCTTTCTTACCTCATTTTTAGAGTTCCGAACCTCTGTATGGAAAAATTGAACGCTTATAGGATCACTCGGTTGTCTGTCCGTCTGAAAGTCGATTTTAACCAAATCGAAAAACCGATTCAGTTGAAATTTGGTACACATATTCCAATGGAAATGCAAATTAAAATTATCAAGTTAAAAGAATATTATTCATTCGGAACCCTTTGCACGCGAGTCCGACTCGCACTTGGCTGGTTTTCTATCTAATCTACCAAGCGGGTTTTTCAAAACAACATAGTATAGGAAACTTATATAATAGGTAGTAAATATGTCAGCGACATGATTGACTAAGTATTTCTAATATCTCAAGGAAATTAATATCACTACCCACAAATTGATTGATACGCGACCATCACCGACCACGCACACTCACGACTTCACGATTTTATGCGATGCAATCAAGCATAGGTTGGGTTAATAAAGTACTTAGTATTAATAACATTTAATAAAGGAATTTGAACTCAAATTAAACAAATAGATAATACAAATCTTACTTAAATCAGATAATTATGTGTTTCAAGACCACTATCACAAATTAAGCCCCATTTCTCGTAATCAAAACCAGACAACTGTGTCTCTCTCTCTCTCGCGCATCAAGAGTTCGGAAAGATTATTTAAAATGTTTTATATTAAAACCAGTATTCTTATACGTTTTTCTATAATCTATGTGTTTAGAACTATTTTTTGCATTTACTTACGGAACCCTAAAACTGGTCCAAATGTAGAGAAATAATAGGGAATTATTTTCAGAATGGCCCTATTTGAAGGTATGGTCGACGACGATGATATACGCTTGCCTAGAAGTAAGCAGTCATGATTTGAAGACTTCCAGCTGAAATACCAACCATATAAGTACTCAGTACATCCATCCGCCTAGTCTTTTCCCAACTATATTGGGGTCGGCTTCCAATCATACCGGATTCAGCTGAATACCAGTATTTTACGTGGAGCGGCTGCCTACCAGACCTCCACAACCCATTAACTGGGTAACACGGTAGTTCTCAGTCCGTTAAAGTCACGTCAAGTACTTGCTTATGATGCTCATTCACCATTTCAGGTTGATGTCAATAGAACCCATGCTTGCAACACCGTTAGATGGCATCTATTTACAAAAGTCAGATGATCAAACTTTTAGCGATGTCCAGATCTCTCTTTGACTTAAGTAAACCACATTGGCAAATGTTTGTGTGATGAGCGTGATCATTTGTTCTGTGTCTGGGTGTAATTTGTCTATAATATGTATGTATTTAGAAATATATACCTAAGTATGTTTATCAGTTGTCTGGTTGCCATAGCACAGGCTCTGCCTAGTTTGGGATCGGATGACCGTGTGTGAGTTGTCCCAAGATATTATTATATTATATTATTGTATTTTCCTTTATAATCTAGGAAAGAAAACCATAAACTCTACCCATAAAAAGCCAGTCATTGTAGACACGGTCTTACATAGGAAATGAGGGAGCGTTGGGAAGCGGGCGGGGCGACCCATATACTGCGGAGCAACCGGTTGAACCCAGCTGACCCGGTTAACTTAACACCGATAGGTATTAGCTGAACGAACTGGAAAGAAAATATACGATGTCCGTGGATTAAGAAGGTAAGCACACATTTTGGGTAAAAACTGGTCAAGTGTGCGTTGGGCTCAAGCCCAATGGGTTCCGAATGTATTTTTTTTTTTGGATCATTTTGATCTTCTTTTTAATAATAAATGATAAATAAATTTATTACTATTCGAAAAACTCACCCTATTTTAAAAATCAATAATGGATCACTTTGATTTACCTTCTCCCTCTCTTCTTTTCTTTCTCTCTCTTAAATTAATTGTGTTATTATCTGCGCATAATTTAGTGCATGTTGTGCTTCTCTGTAAGTGATGAGGCACTTAGTCTTAAGATTGCAATGTACAAATTTTAAAGCTTTGGTGTACTCATTGTTGAGAAGCCTTAAATAAATAATAAATATATATAAATATCTATATATATAAATAAATATATATAAATATAAATAATAAATAAATAAAGCCTTGAATAAATAATATTTCAGCATGATAATTACTCTTTAAATAGTTACACAACTCTTTTACAAAATCTTCTTTATATCTTCTTTTTTATATCTTTTTATGGTTTTTGAATCAAACATCTTTTTCGTTGGCAGTGTCATTGATATTTAGCAAAGGTTGAAGTATTAACATGGATTTTTCGAATTTTTCGGATTGTCAAGGAAATATATTTCTAGCTATCTTATTACCTTGTTCCGTCCCACTGCTGGACAAAGGCCTGACTCCCTTTCTTCCACACACGTCTGTCCTCCATTCCTGGTCAGTCTTTTTGATAGGAATCCAGGTCGTTCCTCGAACTTTTTCAAAGAACTGGTTAAGAACGTTTCCTCCTCACGGTGTTCCATACAAGTTTTCAAGTCCCTATTCTTGGAAATGTATGAACTGATTTTAATTAAACTTGGCATGCATACACTAGATATCCAGGTCTAAATGGTTAGAAGAGAACATTTTCGAAAAGGAGTTTAGAGGGAGAGAGAGAGTGATTTTATGTTTCCTATAGAAAGTGAAAAATCACTATTTTTTCCCTGAACTCCGTTTCAAAAATGTTCTCAGCCAACGATTTAGACCTGGATATTGGAATATTGGAGTTGAAAGGGAACCGCTTATCTTGTTATGGCCATGTGAAGAGGAGGGATGAAATGCACGTAGTAACTAAAAAAGTTATGAATATAAATGTGGATGGATGGACAGGGAGAGGGAGGCCAAAGAAAAGATGGATGGATTGTATTAGGAGTGATATGAAAGAAAAGGGAGTTAGTGATAGCGTGACGGTTGACAGGACAGAATGGAAGAAAAAAAACGTGTTGCGCCGACCCCAAGTAACATGGGATAAGGGCAGGAAGATTATGATGATGATTTGGATATTGGAGGACGAAACGTAATGCGACGGATGATCAATACGTCTGTGTTGAGTGATGACAAAATTATGTTACCATGTTTCTATTTTAATACGAATTACGCCAACATTTCATTGATATAATGTAAATTGTTTCTCAGAATAAGGCCGTTAAGTTATCTACGATAGTGCAATGGAACTCGTACATAAAGTGTTAGCTCTATTGGGAATTTGTAGATAAATTCTAATTCCTATTGTGATGCTCCCAAGGAGCCGTTTCTGCGTGTTACATCAACATGTGATAAAACCCTGTTTTAAATAATATAAAGAGGTAAGAAGAAAACTAGGTCAACGGGAACTACCACATAGGTTTCGGTTAAACTAGAATTGGCAAGACTTACAGCACAAGTAAAGGAAAAATTCAGAAAAATAAATTAAAAATTGAAAATTAAGGTAATTTTTGGCACTTACAAGTTCGCGAAAATCTAAATTTGCCCATATCTTTTATCGTGTTGACTCAAGACCTTGATTTTAATACACCTAATAAGGACTACAGACCTTAGTATTTGGTAGGTGGTTCAACTTGCTAGGTCCACCCGTTCCTGAGAAAATCGGTGGTGACACACGGACAGACGGACAAGAGAGTGATCTTATAAGGGTTCCTTTTTAAAATTTTGAGGTACAGAACCCTATAAAAGGATGAATTACAACAAAACTGACATGCATACAAATAATAAACGTTAACCAAAAATCCATAACGTTACAATTAGTGCTGGTACTATCGTTGAAGTCCTTTTTTTTTGTTTTGGAAATTGTACTACTTTTTAAACTGGTTTAAAAGTATTTGCAATAGCTGCTAAATCCTATAGAGACCAACGGAAATTACAGTCGATTCCTAAAAATGAAATGCATTATGTAATTCAGTTTTTTCTTACTTCGAATTAGACCGATTGTATTTGTAATATGTAAGTCTGCGCCTACGATACCTACAAATGCGAACTTTCCTTAAAAATTACGGGAATCTTCATAACAACTTAAAAAGGGCCTTTTTTAAATATGAGAAATCATCCAATGACTTCTTCCGCTCTGGGTGGAGCGGAAGTGTCAGACTCTTACTGACTAAATCCCATCCGTGTTCCTTCTAAAGCCCTTTGCGTTCCAGGGCCGCGGTGACTCTTTCGAACAAATTCCGCAACCCTGGCAGGCTAAAAAAGGGGCCTTAACACCGTAGATAAGACGACCTATTCCAAAATACACGGAAAATTTAACTCAGATCTTCAAACAATAACGTTTAGCATAAAATCGTGCGCAAACGCAATACCTAGACTAATGTTATGACCATTACAAACACTACATGATAACCCGCGTGGGCTCAATGTAGGCGTGACGAAGACGGTCCTAGATTCGATGCTCGACTCATTAAAGGCGCCCGTCCACTGCTACTTGAGATGTGGGAACAGATTTGTCAGGTTAGCTGCATGGTTCATTTGTTTTACGGTCACGCATTTTTGCGTAGCGTGGCAAGCAGTGAACAAAATAATTTCGCTCTTTTAAATACTATAATTCTCATCATCATCATATCAGCCGAAAGACGTCTCCATTGGCCCTTTTGGTGACTTTAAGCCTTCTGTTCTGACCTCGTTTCGGTTCCATATGTCATCACTGGCAACACGCACTTTTTTAATTCTATAATATCATATTATCCACAAAATTGCCAACTAGTTGGATCGTACATACACTGTCGAAATCGGATACGCTTTAAAAATCTCAATGAGATTACGCGGTACAATTTGAAAATATTTTTTTATTTAATATTCTAATTCGTCTCCTAAAAGTGATTCCATATTTAAAATTTACGTATTGAAATTACGCGTCCATGTTTAAGTCACACAACTGAATATTGATGCCTAATTTCAACTGTATCGATCCATTAGATTCGGAGAAAAGTGACTGTAACAGACGGCCAGACATACAAGGGATTCTATTAGGGTTCCGTTGTTCCATAATATATACGTTCGTAACCCAAAAAATAAAGCACTTATATTATAATAAAGCGCTGTATATTGTATGCTTTTAGCATACAATATACAGTCTGACACTGGTACATGTAGTGTACCAAAGGCTACTGTTAGTAATGATACTAACATTTTTATTGATACCCCTAGTATTAGTTTAAACTATTAGGTTCGACAACGGAAAAGCCTCATATGTTGAATGTTGTACATCAAAATAATATTTTGATGTACAACATTTCAACACTAGTTCTTTGCCGGACAGACCTTGCATATTATGCAAGGTCTGTCCGGCAAAGAACTAGAGTTAAGTTTATTTATAGAAAATTATGATGTTCAGGTTTTATGTCTAACTGAACATTGGTTGAAAGAGCATGAAGTAGCTTTTTTAAATAATGATTACTTTACCGTACAAAGTGCGTTTGTAAGAAAAAGTGCCATTCGTGGTGGATCATTAGTCCTTGTTTCAAACAAGTTGAAATGTAAACAACGTTTAGATTTAGTTAATCATTCTATCGAGCGCACTGTGGAGTTGTCTTGTGTTGAACTCGAGCGATACATTATAATTTGTGTTTATCGACCGCCCTCTGGTGATTTTGGTCTTTTCGAATCTGTAATGGAGGATTTACTTAATAAGTTAAAGTCAAGTAGTAAAAGTATAATTTTATGTGGAGATTTTAATGTTAATATTTTAGATGTTACTCCACTAAGTATTCGGCTTCTCAATCTGTTTAGGTCTTATAATTTAGTTAACTTGTTTTTTGAACCTACTAGAATCACGGCATCTTCATCTACTTGTCTTGATAATATTTTTAGCAATTGTGATTCTGAAAATAAATTTGTGTTAAGTGACCTAACGTCTGACCACTGTGGACTACTAGTTAGCTTCCCTATGCCACTAAATAAAAAGCCAAATAAAATAGTATACCGGCCTTATACATCTAGTCGTTGCAATAAGTTTAAGCATAATGTATCTAAAAAACTTACACCATCTATAGTAAAACATGAACATCCTAATGATATCTATGGAGCCCTTTTTGATGTTGTGCAGAATGAGTACCAAGCTACATTTAAGTCAAAAACTTTAAACACTATGGGTACCTCCATTGGCTTCAACCAATGGGCTACACCAGGTATTTATAAAAGCAAAGCGAGACTATATGAGTTATATGGTTTAAAAAAATATAAGTTTGATACTCCTTTTCTAGAGTATGTTAGAAATTATTCTAAATTATTTAAAAAGATTTGTGCTACTGCTAAATCTAAATTTTTAAGTGACACAATTAAAAATTCTAAAAATAAAGTAAAAGCGACTTGGAAAATTATTAACAATGAAACGGGCAAGTCGGTTAAACAAGAAAATCAAGTAGAGATTATTGTTGACAACAAATTAATAAGTAAAGCAACTGACGTAGCTCAGGCATTTAATGATTTTTTTGCTAATATACCTATAACTACGACTCGCTCCTTAAGTTCGTCCTCGTCTAATGCTGAAAACCTTTTACATAGTAGTGTGCCTAAATGTAGTCAATTATTTCGTTTCGAGCACGTAACACCAAGTGATGTAGTTAATGTTTTCAACACACTTAAGTCAAAAAACACAGGTGATTATTGGGGCATTTCCATTAAACTTTTGAGTAACATAATAGACATCGTAGCCCCTTACCTTGCTGTTACTTTTAATAAATGCGTGGATTTAGGAACTTTTCCTGATCTCATGAAAAGTAGTAAAGTCATACCTTTATTTAAATCTGGTAATAAAAATGATATAGGAAACTTCCGGCCTATTTCTATCTTACCTGCATTTAGCAAAATATTTGAAAAGTTAATACTCAAGCAATTGCTAAGACATTTTAATCTAAATAGCCTCCTCCATAATGAACAGTATGGATTTACAAAAGGTCGTTCAACCACAGATGCAGGTGTTGCTCTCCTGAAACACATATTTAACGCATGGGAGAACTCGCAAAATGCAATTGGAGTTTTCTGTGATCTCTCCAAGGCCTTTGATTGCGTACACCATGATACGCTTTTGCGTAAACTGCGTCATTATGGTCTCCAAAAGGAAGCTCTTAACGTAGTTGATTCATATTTGCATAATAGGTTTCAATGTGTAGATATCAATGGTGTGAAGTCCTCCGGGCTACCAGTTCATTTAGGTGTGCCTCAAGGTTCTATACTGGGTCCATTCTTGTTTCTGGTGTATATAAATGATTTACCATTTTTCTTAAAGGGTATCTGTGATGTAGTTCTCTTTGCAGATGATACCTCTCTTGTCTTTAAAGTAGATAGAAATAGACAAGATTTTGATGACGTAAACAGTGCTCTCTCCATGGTTACGGATTGGTTTACGACAAATAACCTAGTTCTTAATGCTAAGAAAACAAAATGTATCAAGTTTGCCTTACCTAATGTTAATAATCTAGGACCGAATATCATCTTAAACAAAGAGATGCTTGAAACTGTGGACTCAGCAGTATTCTTGGGAATAACTGTTGATTCCAAACTACAATGGGGCCCGCATATATCAAGCCTGTCAGGAAGGCTCAGCTCGGCTGCCTACGCCGTCAGGAAAGTAAGACAATACACTGACGTTTACACAGCTCGGTTAGTCTATTTTAGTTATTTCCATAGCGTTATGTCTTACGGTATCCTATTATGGGGAAGAGCTGCAGACATACAAAATATATTTGTGTTACAAAAACGGGCTGTTCGAGCAATATATCAGCTGGGGTCAAGAGTTTCCTTAAGAGAACTTTTCAAAGATATTGGAATTCTCACGGTAGCATCTCAATTTATTTTTGCAAACATATTATATATTAGGCAAAATATACATTTATACACTAAAACCAGTGATATCCATAACTTTAACACTAGAAACAAGCACAAATTACATGCACCATCCCATCGTCTTCGAAGGGTCCAAGGCTCATTTGTGGGGCTCGGTATCCGTTTTTACAATAAGCTACCTCTTTCTTATCTTGAGCTGCCTTTTAACTCGTTTAAAGCTAAAGTTAAATCTAACCTTTGTTCGAAGGCATACTATTCAATCAATGATTATTTAGACGATGATAATAGTTGGTCGCAGTGTTGAACGCAAGACATACTTCGTTTTTAATGTTCTTTCATAGTTAGCTTATGACATATGAGTTCATATATTTGTTAATTTATATGTCCGTAGAGGTCAATTATTTGTTATTTTTTTTTTTTTTTTTTGACTTGATACTCTCATAACAATGTTTTATAATGAGTGTATTGCAACATGTGATTAACTAGTGACTTCGACAGTTGTATGATTTTATTCTATCCTGAGCAACCGGCAGCAAGTTCGTCATGCTCCCTTAGATTTTACTGCTTGCGGTAGCGTCGGGGGTCGGGTTACCTCTTTCCCTCAAATATGGCGAGGGGGGTAATGGCTGATCTTTGCGTTATGCTCGTGAACGGGTGCTGCTTGTGGTGAAAGGTCGTCTTGTTAGCCATGGATTTTACTATTGTTATAACGATTATATGCTTAATGTTTAATTTTGATGGCCCTGGTTTATCACTTGTGGCGTCGAGTCACAGATCTTTTTATTAAATTCTACCCTCTGTACGTGTAAGCGGGCACACCCTTCATGTCTGGAGGCTTATTTAGTTTGATTTGATATTGTTTTTATGCTTGAGTTTGTCTGTTTATGCTGGCATAATGGAGTGTGCTAGCTTACAAGTAGCGAATTATTAAGTTTTATGTTTTTACGTGTTACCTTTGTTGTATTGTTTTCTTTGTAAGAATACTGACTACTTACATACCTTTGTATAAGTGATAGTTCTTATAACTCAACATACAGATGTGTTGCTGGGGAGTTTGTTGCGCCACTTCTTCTTCCTAGCTAAAACACTAGGAAGTGGTGACGAGCGGGCGTTTTGGGGGACTGTCTTTATGTAGAACTTTGACGTTCAAAAAGTGCTGGCACTCAGCCTAATTTGAATAAATGACTTTTGAATTTTGAATTTGAATTTAAAAAAGCTATGTTTTTTACAAAGCGACGTTAGCTTAACATGTATAGCTTAGCCATGGCCGCCATGGAATAGCACCTTAATGCGCTTGTCCCCTATCCTAGTTCTGTTGAATCATTCATAGTTAATTTGTTAAAGCCAATTATAACGGTTAAAATGTTGGACGAGGTCAGAGTTTAATTTAAGTTAGTTAAAGTAGAGAGAAGGTGGATTAAAGTGACGTTGATTAAAGTGCAGTCCGTCAATGTGTGTAATTACAAGTTAACTGAGCGAAGATAAGTCTCAATTCTGGTTTACTTGATACTCTTTGCATGTCATGTCATGTATTAAGTCTAGGAAACATCCGTAGATGTGCGACGTGGTGAGTCAAGCAGTCACGCTTGGGGTCGACCAGGAGAGGTTCTTCGTTGCTCTTCATGTGACTGGTCAAAGGTGCAGTGTCCTTCCAAGGTTGCTGATGAGGTTGAGGATGATGAGATGCTGAGGATGCTTACCAGGAATGCGCGTCAGCAGCATGCTGGTGGTCAGGATACCCGTAAAAGCCGCGGGTATTGGCTGACCGTGTGACTCGCTGCTCGAGAGCTTGAGGTCAGGATGAGGAGTGAAGACGACGTCATGATAAGATGGTTGCACGAAGGCTACGATGTGTTTTTTATTTGAAAGTCAGCTGTAGAAAATTGGTAATGTTTTTCAAAATAAATATTCAGTTTCGATTTAGTTGCTTCTTTGCATTTCATGTAGTGATGTGTCGTCATGTGTAAAATAACAATTTAGTTGTATTTTTTTGTAAAAAAGTTTTTTATTTTCCACTTTTTGGTGATGATCCCCACAAAACAACAAGTGACATTATTCCCATACTGAGTGGTTGCACTATTTGCCGCTAAAGAATTACTTTGTGTGCCTTCGCACTCCAAGTCCAGACCAGCTCATAGTTAAATATCTTCTTTACTTTGGTACTACATTTTATTGATTTTAAGTTGAGGTCACTGGTTTATCTTTGAAGTTCACCGTCCAATGCAAATGCTAATATATCTATAACTAAACCCAATGCAAAAATAATCATCAAGATAACCCAAAAAAATAACCCAAAAAAACATGTTAATTCAGGTTGACTTGTTTGCATCTGCGTACCCCTTCACAGCGTACCGGTGTGATGTAATGTTATGAACTGGTGTAAACAATAAAACAAACATGCGATTTCAGCAATCCCGGGAGATTTGCTATCATTTATTGAGAGATTGAAGAGTTCCATTGCCTACCTCCGAAGTTCATCATCAGATCATCACCAAATTGAAACGGGACCAGTTTGAAAAACTACTCTTTCAAACAACAAAAGAAATCCAAATCGGTTGACAATGGGCGAAAATATCGCTGAACAAACATTTTTCCTGGGGTCTCTGCAGATCCTGACTTATACCTTCCATCATCAGCTCAGCAAGATGAGATATTGAATCCAGGCACAATTATCTGAATTGCGTTAGAAAGTATGTGAAAAACATTGTATGTGCCTTTAAAATTTGAGGGTTGCTCTCGATTACCCTGGGATTCCATCATCAGATTCTGACTTGATGCCAATGGGACCACCTCAGGAGTATAGGATTGCGAACAAAAAAAATAAAAATAACATACAGTCGAATTGAGAACCTCCTCCTTTTTTGGAGTCGGTTAAAAACAAGTACTAGTAATTATAATGTTTTATCTGTATTGTTTTTCTGTGTGTACATAAATGATAAAATAAATAAATAAACATTTAAGATGCATGTCTGAAAAAAAAACAATTACTGTCAGTTTTCATACAAGAAAAGTATTCTGAAAAGTGTCTTTTTTAGTCACTTTTCGAGTCATTCGAGTAGGAGCTCGTGGCTAAAGAATATCAGCCGCACGGGTCGATCAAGGTTAAGCAACGCTTGACGAGGTTGGTCTGTGGATGGGTGACCATCTTAACATATCGGGTTTCCTGTGCCTCGGAAAGCACGTTAAGCCGTTGGTCCCGGCTGTCATTTGTAGATCTTTGGCAGTCGTTACGGATAGTCAGAAGCCAGATAATCTGACACCAGTCTTGCCAAGGAGTACCGTGTTACTCAGTTAATGGGTTGTGGAGGTCTGGTAGGCAGCCGCTCCACTTAAAATACTGGTATTCAGCTGAATCCGGTTAGACTGGAAGCCGACCCTAATATAATTGGGAAAAGGCTAGGCAGATGATGATGAGTTTTTCGTGTTAGTATTTCTTTTAAATATGTTCCGTGAGTGTATCCGTGGCACCACTGACTGGCCCTATCAGAATACCAGCGCTGTGTTATTTATTTTTTAGATATCGCAGCATAAGCTGAGGTAGGGACCATTTTAGCCGCGCACAGATAATTATTTTATTATATAATTATCCATGTTTGTTACATTATACTACTGTTTAGTTATTAATTTTATTTCACTGTTTTGTTTGCCTGAAGTTGAAATCTGAGGTATTTAGTTTTTCTTAAACCTTGTAAATGAAGACATTTACCTTCTTAAACATGGTACAATATTTTCAATAACTTGTAATGTTTGTTTTACTATGAATTATTTAGTAAGTTCTACAATATAATCAGCGTGGAATCGCACCACCCAGCGCTCAGTGCCGGCCGAGGTCGGGCGAGGCGCGCCACTCTGGTCAAAAAGTAACAATTTTCGACCTGAAAATTCAAAGCACGATATTGCTGGCTTGTTTTTTTAATTATTTTAAAAGGCCCGCTTTTGACCACAATCCCACCTGATGGTAAGCAATAATGTGGTCGGCAACAGAGCACGCTTGCCTAAAAGCAACCTACTCACTCTTGACTCAAAGACCCCCAGGTTGTTGCAATCAGGAAACACAGACTCTAAGTCTAACGAGTTCCAGAGATAAAATATTCAGCAGATAACCGATACAAAATTAAATAATCCATCAACACCCATCACTGCCTTTAACAAAGCCTTTATCATACCACTTTAAAGCCCAACTTTCGAGCTTCCAAAAATTCTTGCCAAAATTATTATCGGCCCATCCTTTGGCACTCTGTACTCGTAAACAAGTGTGTCTCCAACGTTGTCTGAAGATGATTAATGTGTCACTCTCCCTCTCCCTCCCCCTCTAGTTACTTGTGTTTACCTTGTGAAGGGAGGCTAGTATTAATTGGAGTATATTATTATAAGGGAGCGTCTGGATTTGTCGTCCAATGCGTTGGGTTTGGCTGACCTTGGGAACATTTGGTTAATTTTGGTGTATTATTTTGGTAGCCAATGTATTAATTAGCTTTTAGTAAGAATTGTAGTATTTAATTCACCTTTAAAATGGACTTACAAATAACATACTGTAAATATATAAGCAGGTACCTATACGAAGGAGTTAGAAAGAAGTAATCGAGCATTCAAACGACTCGTCCGTATCGGCGACCATGGTAAATCCTAGTATCCTTTTCCTTGACTATTTTATTTGGACTGTCCCAAAATGTTCAAGTTACGAGTGTATTTAGCTCATTTTCTACTATACCATATTATTATTTTTGTAACTCGACGCCGTCACTTCCAATACGATTACTTCATCACATCACACATCAGTCGAATGACGTCTACTGCTGGACATAGGCCTGCCCCAAAGAGGGTGTTTGCCATAATCGCCACGCTTGGCAGGCGGGTTGGCGATCGCAGTGTAGCTGTTGCAATGCACAAAGAATGCTGCTGCCCATTCTCTGCTGAGTTCCTTAATCGCCTAAAGCCAAAAGTGATGGGATGGTGCTATTTTTTTACGCCATACAGAACCCAATACAGAATACGTTTACTTAGAACTAACTTATTTTGATAGTAGTTGTACAAGTTAGCTTAATGTTAGTATTAAATTAAATTTACAATAATAAATAATAGTGTACACCAGTTTATTTGGATAAGTGTGTCTGAACACTTACCCACCTTTGTAAGAGGGGAGAGTCCCACCGGTCCGCAAACAATTCAGGATGCCATTGGAGGAGGCAATGCATTTTCTGACAAATTGCAGATGCACTGTTTTACTTTATTTCTTCAATATAGCAGGCTATGAAGTTTATTTCTGATTACTAACCTGTACTGGGTCTCTCTCCATTTCTGGTTTTGTAGTTTAAATTAATTCCATCAATTTAATTGAGAGCATGAATATTCTTGCATGTTCTATAATTGAATAGAATACGACTGACAGACGTAATCACTCAATTTGAACATACCGATATGGTCTACTACCGTAATTGAACCATTGAAACTATGGCATCCGTAACGAAGTAGCTATGCGTGGAATATGAGCCGAAATTTATATCAAGTTGTGTTACTGTTATGTGATTTATAAGGGATGTGCAGTAACAATGGATGTGGGAAATCTTGGGATGGACTTGAAAATTAATCCAAGTGATGCCAAATAATAATAATAATAATATCTTGGGACAACTCACACACGGTCATCCGATCCCAAACTAGTTAGAGCCTGTGCTATGGCAACCAGACAACTGATAAACATACTTATATATTTCTAAATACATACAATTATAGACAAATTACACCCAGACACAGAACAAATGATCATGGTCATGACACAAAGATTTGTCCTGGGTGGGAATCGAACCCACGCCCTCCGGCTTAACAGTCAGGGTCGCTAACCACTCGACCAACAGGCCAGTCGAAATAGAAAGAGTTCGAAAGAGTCACCGCGGCCCTGGAACGCAAAGGGCTTTAGAAGGAACACGGATGGGTTTTGGTCAGTAAGAGTCTGACACGCCCTTCCGCTCCACCCAGAGCGGAAGAAGTCATTTGATGATTTCCCATTATTAAAAAAAAAAAGTGATGCCAAATAAAACCTAAGCGGGTTTTAAGAAATTTAGTTTTTATGTTTATTTTTACTAATATTATTGGGGTTTTGTTCTGATCTCAGTAGGAATATTCCTACTTAGATCCGTACCTGTGATACGTACCTGACTATCGTATCGACGATAGTCCGTTTAATACGATACGATACGATAGGCCGTTTAATAAATCAATATATTCTAAGTATTTTTTTACAAAGTTTTTTAGTATTTTTATCAAGCAATCCAGCAAGGTGAAGCATTTAATTCTGTTTTCGTATAGAATACCTCGTAATTCTGGCAGTAGTAGCCTAAGAACGAAGCGAACTCGTGAACTTAAGCCTCGATCTGGACAGGTTCAAAGGGGATGACGGGGGTTTTCTTTCTCAATTCAATTCAATTCTTTTTGCATACCATAATGTGTAGATGGTAGGGAAATAATGTTAGTAGCCACAATTATGTATCCTATCGGGCACAGCATAGGTCACGTAGGAGAGAGGAGGAAGAACACTGGGTGTTTAATGTGATAACGTTAGTTCGCTTGCTCGCTCAATCTATCCTCCGTCATCCTCTTCGAGTTAGGTTCATTGAAACCCTACAGACAAAAGTCACAACACACTCAATTAGCTAAGAAGGAACACGCATACTAAGTTTTCTGTACAGTACCTACCTCTGCTCCCTCGTACTCCATATATTTTTATTCTAGTAACTAGAAACCACCTATTAACTTCACCTTAATATAAATATACTTGGTTATTGAAGTAATTAGTAAGTGCCTAGTGTTCTTCCAATTCTACTGGGAACTTCTATACGGCTGAAGATCAGCGTAGCTGGCTGACTGGACGGCACCCTTGAACCGGCACCCGGCACCATTGGACCACCCGCTGGACTGACTCCGAAGCCATCACCGACGTCACCGACTGGCACCAAGCAAGTGCGGTATTGACGGCCTCCTTCTACGTAGTCCGACCTTTGACTGGCCTTGCCTCCTACCCTCCTGTGTTTTTTTTTATTTTAAACGTTATTATCGTTTTCTTTTAAATCCAGTCATCTAGATAAAAAAGTACGTGACAGTAGAATTGTCGCTCGGCGCAGCGGGGCACCGTACCACTTTCATCCTGGTTCAATTCACGATGAAAACAATATCGTCTGCTCATTTTTCTACCTGACGACCAACATTCCTTCTGCTAGTAGTGGCTGAGTAACGTCCAAGTAACTCAGTCACTGCCTTACTTCACCTATCATCACGCCGCCTTGCCATGTATCCTGCTAAACTCCATTTGAGTTCTATTGAAGTTATTCAATATCGAATACCTTCGTACGTCTTCGGATCTCGACGGTTGGGACTCGGACAAGTAGCCTTATCCCATGTTCAGAAATACTCCATGGCTCTAGATTTAATTTTAAAGAATCTGTGGTCGGTGGCCTTTTTGCTAAATTAACTCGTCCCAAAACACCTGGTAAAAGCTTCCCCGTATCTCAACGTTATATTAATCCCAAAGTTGGTAACCGCACTCCACAACAGCTTTATATTTTACGACAGCCATTACAATTTTATTGTTTTATCATTGTCAGTGTTATTGCAGCAACCGAAGCGTTGTCGAGGGGTACTTCGCGTTATTGCATTAATTTTATATCGATTTTATGAATATGGACGAAAATGGCGGTAATATGACACTTCAAGGTTGAGCAGGCATGATGCGGCACTGCGACAACAAAGCGACACCTATTTTTAGGACTTATTTTATCTATATCTATTCTTTTATACTAATACTAATCTATAATCTACCTTTTATTATAAATATAATAATATTATAAAAAAAGGAATCAATTGTATGTTTGCATGTAACGAATAAACTTAAAAACTACTGGACCAATTTGAACATTTCTTTCAGCAATGGATAGCTACATTATCAGCCAGTAATATAGGCTATATTTATCCCCGTACTCCCACGGGAACGGGAACTAAAAAAGAAGAAATTATATTTTAGGACTCATTTTCCATAGAACAGATCCTATGAATTCAGCGTGCCAATTTTCAATTTTTTAGTATGCCGTACCCAGGGGGTAACCGACGGAATCCTTTAACCTATTACCAAGCCTCCGCTGTCCGTCCGTCTGTCTGTCAGCGGGCTGTATCTGAAGAACCGCAATAGGTAGACAGTTGAAATTTTTCACAGAGTGTGTATTTCTATTGCCGCTATCACAACAAATAATAAAAATTAAAGGGGGCTCCCAAGAAACGTATTTTTTCGGTTTATGGTACGGAACCCTTCGTGTGGAAGTCCGACTCACACTCAGCCTGTTTTTAAGTAACGTTCGCATTTGCATCTCAGTCGCAATCTATGAAATCTCGCAATCTGTCAATTTTTTTTTGGATAGAATAGAATAGAAAACGACAGACAACACAACAGCAACAAACAGATAATAAAAAACAGTAATCAGACTAATATTATAAAGGCGAAAGATTATGAGTGTGTGTGTGTATGTTTGTTACTTCTTCACGGGCAAACGGCTGGATCAATTTTGTAAAAAATTGTATGCAGAAAGCTGACACCCTGGATTAACACATAGGCTTATTTTTATTCCGGTAGTGTGTTCCCTTCGGATAATTTTCGACATCCACGCGGAGTATTTGATAAACCTCGAGTAACGCCGCGGGGCGCAGCTAGTATAACATAACAATGACACAGTAAACCTGTGCTGAGCGTGCCCATACCGAAAGGGTTACCATCTCAGCATATCGCTGGTTTTCAGGTGGCACCCCGCAGTGACACACGGACGTGGGTAAATAAAATAGCTACATACTTGGAATATAAATAATGTTTAAGAGTACGTGCGAACGTTGCTTTAAAAATACAACCGACTTCAAAAAAAAAAAAACACATGAAGTATAAAAGAACTTTAATTTCGGCAGTCGGTGTTTTTTTGTTGTTTTTTCGTTTTTTGACACCGTCTTCCGAAATTAAAGTAATTTTATACTCTGTAGTGTTTTTTTTTGAAGTCGGTTGAATTTTTTTGTAAAAAGTTTTTTTATCACTTTTTAGTGGTTCACATGTTCTTACCCCTTCAGAGTGTACCGGCGCCGCGGCGTGATGTTATGTTATGAACTGGTGTTAACAATAGACAGACATGAGATTTCAGCAATCCCAGTCCATTTGCTTTCATTTATTGAGGAGTTCCGTTGCCTATCTCCGAAGTTCTTCATCAAATCTGCACCAAGTTGAAACGGGACCACTCTGAGAAAGTAGGTACTCTTCCAAAAACTAACCAAATCACTTCAAGTGTGCCTATAATATTTGAAGAGTTCTCTCTATTTCTCCAGGATCCCATCATCAGATCAAACTTGATTATCATGGGACCACCTGGGAAGTATACCCTTTCAAACAAAGAAAAATAATCCAAATCGGTCCACCCATCTTCGAGTAATAAAACATACATAAAAAAAAAGATTCCGACGAATTGAGAACCTCCTCCTTTTTTGGAGTCGGTTAATTAGTAGAATTTGCCCTATGGTTATGGCGTCGTGTTGTATTTTCCGGCATGTCGTTTTGATGATGCTCAATGAAACCAAAACCAAAAAACGGCGTAATTCATATAAATAACAACCGAATAATATCTTTGATTAGATAATGCATATTATCTTTTATTACAACTTGTCCAATGTCAACCCTAATAAGCTTTGCTGATTGAATTTCGCCTTGATAATAACTTATTATAATTAAACAAAATCTGTTATGGTAACAAGATATTAGAGGATAACGTGTGGTTAGATAAGGATGCTCGATTCTAATATTGACAACAATTAATTGTGTTTGGTTTTCATGTTAACGAATTTTCCCATACCATAGTGTTTGTTATAGGCGGGGATAGTGTAAAGCATAAGGTCTTATTTAAAAATAATTATTAATTAGGATAAAAATAAAAACTTCCAACTAAAATATGGCGTCAAAAAAATCGTCCGCATCGCTATCGACTGGAAGTGAGCCTAAAAGACTGGCGGCATTGCCACGTTTTATGGCAATGCTTATCCTCTGTCCGAGGTAAAAACCAGCCCTTGGGTCACGCGAAGTGTCAACTAAGCGTTTAGCAAGTTCTTACATAAAGCATGAGCACTCGGACCCCACGGCCCAAGAGTGTCAAGTTTTTATTAATTAGGTACCTGTGAAGATAGTTTATGGAGTCGTTTTTTTTCATGCCTTGGGTTCTGTGTCGAATAAATAATTCAATAACTAAGCTCACAAAAACGAGTTTCGCAAAAAATATAGGTCAGCAAACTCAATAACAACTGAACTAAACAAGCAATAAGAACATTCAACTGTTCCGTATCTCAACTTAGACCTGCCAGGGTTGCGGAACCTGCCAGAGTTGCGGAACCTGCCAGAGTCGCGGAAACTGCTAGGGTTGCGGAATTTGTTCGAAAGAGTCACCGCAGTCCTGGAACGTAAAGGTTTTAGTCAGTAAGAGTCTGCCGCTCCCTACCGCTCCGCCCCGAGCTGAAGGAGTCATTTGATGATTTGCAATCCTTAAAAAAAAGTTAGACCGATTGGCTACCAAATAATTAAAAACACACCCACTGAATAAACACGACACCACCATAAAAGCAACAAATCCGTCACATTTTTGGCCTAAAACCAAAAAAAAAGCCCCCAAACATTCTTGCTAAACACATTTAGATCAAACCGAGTGGCTGAGTGGAACTGGGACTCGGCTCCATCAATCATAACCGTCGTTGACACGCGAATAAAAAAAAAACGGAACTCCCGACGTGATCGTCATTAACGATAATTAAACGAAAAGAATACTATAACAAGATTTCCACAAAAATCTGCAAAATAGAGGACTTTCAACCTTATTTCTTTCAATATAACAACGGAAATGATTTTGGGAACGGTAATGTCAAAAATGGTGATAGGGAAACACATGATAGGGTTGCCAGTTGTAAACGAAAAAGGTTTTCACCTTTTTTTATTCGAGGAAAGTCTGATTCTTAGCCGAAACAAGGAAAAAAAATAAGACTGAACAGTTGTTAGATTTATGATAGACTTGTATTTCCCGAAGACATAAAGCCAAGGCTTGGAACCAGTAAAAAAAATACCGGTTTATTGCGGTTTTGCTCCGAACTTTTCTAAAAACGTGAACGTTTTAAGAACTTTATCTTCACCTAAATTAACCGGTTTATTCGACGAGCGGTGTCGGTAAACGCGTTGCAACTTATAAGAATTTGCGTCGCGCGGCAGCTTAACCGGTTATTATTGCTATAAACCGTTTAATCCGAAAAAAACCCAAATACTGGTTTAAAAAAACGGTTTTTTCGAACGAAACCGGAATAAAAAGGTTTAGCATAAGGTATCATCAATAACAGTAATCCTCCCGACCGCATTTCAGGAGATATTATTGTGCAAAAGTGAATATGCATTAAGTCCGCTCATGTACCACCATGTACATAAAGTTAAAATAAATAAATAAATATGCAAACAGGTGCACTCTCTGTTCCAGAATACGACACGACTGTGAGAGATTATAAGATACATATATGTAACTTGAGTACTGAGTCTTCTAATTGGTGTTTTGGCTGAGCACGGTTGTCTGTTTCGGAGTAATAAACAATTTTTCTTTCTAGATCTGGTGCAAGAACAACGGCTTCACGAGCTTTCCGAAGCACGGGATGTCACCTCAGCATCTTCCAAAGTCCGAGCTGCTTCTGTGAAATTCAAGTTGGAAAAACCCATTATCGCTTTGCACGACCCAGGGCGTCATTGTCAGCAGTAGGTAGCACTTGTAACCACTTGACCAACGAAATCCAGTAGTAAAAAACTGATGCTGATAATGTCCTTATTAAAAACACGCCCAAATACTAGTACTCAGCTGCATCCAGTCTAACTGGATGCCACTGAGTACCAGTATTTAACATGGAGCAACTGCCAGACTGACGTTCACAACCCAGCCAGTAACTGGGTAACACGATAAGTCGTGACAAGAGTAGTATCAGATTATTTAGCTTCTGTATACCCGTAACGACTGCCAGAAATATACAAAGGACAGCGGGACCAACAGCCTATCGTACTTTCTGAGGCACTGACGAATCTCGGTATACAACAAAACCAACAGCTACAAAGCACCAACAGAATTTTTTCACAAAAATAAAATGGCAGTGTATTTTCCGGCGGCCATGATGCTTTTATCTACTTACCGCGCGCTCACACGAAAAGTAACCCGAATAAATTCTAATAGGCTCTTGTCGTTTCCAAGGAGCATAACATAACTATTTTTGGGGTCGAAAGTGTCGCTAAAAGTTAAAATAGCTGAGATAGGAACGATGGGATGTTTTTGGGTTATGGTGAAAAGAAAAAAACACTCTTTTGCACAAAATTAATAGTATTATGCGTTCAGGAAATGAATCATTCTAATTTTAAAACCCTCTTTTTTTGTCAGAAGCCACCAAATCGTTCAGCCGGCACCCCGACATGTCATCCTTAACCCGTAGCATACGAACGCGATCACTCGCCGCCCCTGATTGGCTGCCGCGTTCCCGCCAAAAACGCCATGATGAATGACAGCTGTCAACTTAACCTCAACAATTTGTTAGGTGACATGTTTTGAAAACAAATTATTGTCGCTAACATTCGTTTAGGAGTGTAGGATGAGTGAGATTTTGTTTATTTATTTTGTTGACTTTTAAGTGCGAAGGATGTTCGCTATCTGCACTTCTAATATTTACCACTTTGACTAGTCGATTGACCATCATAACAAATACCTAGTTATTATATTAAATATTAAAATCTACGATATTATTTGTAAATACGAGTACCTTCCATGGCTTTTGCCCGCGACTTGGTCCGCGTGGAATAGATACTTGGGGCAGACATTATTATTTTAAGATTATGAAGTTTAGTAAAGTTTCAGTCAATGCTACTAAACAGAAAAAGAATAGATACATATAGATAGTTTAACAAATGTTCGACGTGATTCTTTAAATTGGCATAACTTTTTTATTTATGAACCGATTGACATGAAATAAACACTAAATGTGAATGAACATGAATGAACAAAAATGATATCAATCATTGTTTTAGGTGCTATGTGCGTTTATAAAGATCCCAATAGATAATGTTTTGTCTCATATATGTATCTGCCATGTAGGTACAGACAGCGATCCGTTACATTTTTATTATATGTATAGAATATGTATAGATTAAGGTGTTAATACACCCAAACGATCGACGTTACATAGATTGCAGTACACCGATCCTGTAGTTGAGCACAAAATGATCTTGAATTGTTTTTAAAGTAAAGTTCGAAATTCGATGTATAGTATACCGATCAATAACAAAATCGCAAGGTTATAATCGATCTGTCAGCAGTAATCGGCAGGGATCGACGACGAACCGATCAATTTAAAAAAAATATTCCGACGAATAACAATCCTCCTTCTTTTTTTTGAAGTCGGTTAAAAAATATTTCGATTTAGTGTTTTATCAAATAACCGTATTTGTTAGAAAGGTCTATATTGACGTTAATCGATACAATAAACTGTACGTTTGATTTTATAATGCGTATATTCAAAGACACAATTTTAAGTATGAAACCAATATGAATATGTACGAATGAATTCCAAGCCACACAAGCCCAGTTTAAACAGTAAAACAAAGTGTGAGTAACGATTCTATTTCCACCCCGGCCACTCCTTCGCTGTTATTTTTAACATTTCACTATGACATGGCGGTGATTACACCATGGGGTGCCCATGGGCTTCTTGTCACGCGTGGTCTATTAAATTAGAAGCGCCTAAGCGATCGCGGCACGAACCAATCAGATTGGTTGGTTAGGGTGACCATGTGTTTGTAAGATGCAAGATAAAGTCCTGTTTAAATAAATATAAATAATTTATCTACTTTTAGGTTCGTTCTTACTCACTTGACAAACGTCATCTTATTGTCTAGACAAAGTGGCATTAGTATCATAGATAGTCTAAGGCTTAGGGGCCGAACAGATCGCCAAAGCGGTCTGCGTTCCGCGTTCACACATGCGCCCACAGCAAACGGTCTAGAAATCTGTAGTTCAGTAATCTTTAGCAGTGATTATGGTGATGGACCTTTTTTTGACGATTTTTATAATCCTCGTCTCGCAAATCATAAAGAAAACGTTTGTTTCTCACTAATTCAATAAACTTTTCGATCTCTTCGGCCATCGTAACCTTCCACATTTTGCAAAAAAATGTAACTCCGACAGAACGCGCGTTCACTTTGACCGTCAGGGTCTGACTGCTTTTGTATGTGGAAGATGAACACTGAACTCGGAACTCTGACCGCTAGACCGCTCGCAGTGGGCCTTAAAACCACAGAAACTGCAATGGAAAGAGCTAAGGGATATCTGCAAAAGAACTAAAGTTACCGCCATAGCCTTGAGACTCACCAAACTTAAGTGGCAATGTGCAATGAATGAGTGATAGTCGCGCGACGTGGTCGCCACTCCAGAACCTTTCGACCCCATAGAAAGATTCTGGAGTGACGATCGTGCACCGGAAGACGCAGCGCTGGAAGGCTTCCAATAATATGGACTGACGACCTGGTGAAGGTTGCGGGAATCCGCTGGATGCGAGACGCACAAGACCAGTCTATGTAGCGACACTTGGGAAGCCCTATGTCCAGCAATGTCTTTCGTCAGCCAAAAGAAAGCCAAGGACATACGGCTTCCCAAGTGATGATGGAGTGACATTTAATCAGCGATAGCGCTTGTCAAAAGCAAAAAAAAAAAATTGTGATTGACCATGTGACGTTTTGGTAGCGCACGTCAATCGGTAGGTATCACTGATAAAACCTCACTTTCTCTAGCCCTCTCGTTTTCACACACGCCGAAGGATTTTACTATAAATTAATTAGATGAAGTAATGTATGCCGCACTTCAAAAGGCTTTTAGCGACTATGTACTCAGAGCACCATTACGTACAGTCAAAGATAAGGGAAACTAAACAAAATCGATTATGAGGATGAGTGCCCAACATTTTGCATCATCCCATTAGTTTATTACGGTTCCTGCTGATGTAAAGTAACATCTATATCTATCGGGAATTTTGTATTTAAGTGAATAATAGAAAAGAAAAGAACAAGACCGAATCCCAAATCGTTAGTCGAATCAAACATCGGTACTCCACCAGGCAGCTGATCATAACAGATGAATAAAAAACAGTTGACAAATTGAAACGGTGAATTCTTAGCAGTGAAAGAGTGATTAAGACGAGAAGAAAGTCCTAATCCAGGCCATGTTCCCGGTAATGTAAAGTTACATTTATTTCTCCTTCATTTTTGTGTTCAAGTGAATGAAGAGAAATGATCACAGTGATTGACTGTCGACGCAATTGCTGATGTTTATCATGGCTAGTACCGCAACCAGCAAACCCAACTCAACAATGAGTGATATCGCTGATGATGTGGACTTCGCAAGACTTGTTTATTACTACGTGGTTGGACACTATTTTCAGCTTTTCTTGACCCTGACCACGTTCATATATGGAGTGACATCCTGGTGCCTCATGACGAAATTTCGCAGTTTCAACAATTACGTGTATCTCAATGTGATTCTAGTGAATTTAATGCGTTTAATTGTCGTGACACTACCGTTACTCAATAACGTATATATTCCAGTGTTCCTACGATACTGGAATTTGCATTTTTTCATCTACTTATATCTATTGACGGTGTTCAACTATTGGTTGGTAGTGATGTGTTACATGTTCTACGTTGATATCGTGAAAGTTTTTGATACAGATATCAAAAGAAGACGACTAAAAAGTTTCCTGTTTGCCTGGGGCATACCCACAATAGTGTTGCTAATTTCTGGATTAATTTTACTCTTCATGCAACAAGCCGAGGAAGGTGATGAAGAAGAATTTACTAAAACATTTGTCGATTACGCAATTTTTATCACATGCAACGTATTACCTGCTGCCATTAACTTGGTCCTTTTTATAAGGCTTCTGTGGTCTTTGTTTCCTTGTAAAAACAATACCGTTTGTTCAATTTCTAAGAAAGAAAGAAGAAAGCAGAACTTTAGTCGCCTCTGTACAGCGACATCTATGTTTATAGTAAGCAACATCTTTGTGTTGATGATGGTCATCTGGCACCTTTTAAATTTATCAGCCATAGTACGTATTTTTACAATTAACTTTCAAATCATAGTGCTGGCATTGTTTGTTCCTTTATTAAAGAGTAACCGGACGTTATGGTCTGAGTATTGCAAGAATCGATTGAAAAGCACGAAGTCGAGATTTTTCGTTTGGTGTCGGTGACCAGTAGTATTATCATTAAACTTTTGACGAAATGGGGGTGAAGTGATTTGTTAATCCTCCTAGGTGCTAAAGATTGTTTAAGTATTCACGGTGAAATCTTATAGAAACGACCGGCTGATTTTCAATCGCAAAGTTGACAAATTCAAATTATTTGTTTGTAAAACATGGCCATAATATAATAAGATATTATTCTTATATCAGGATCGCTAGGATACATTTAATACTTATTTTAAATAATTATGATTTTTTTAATGTAAATTATTGATTATTATTACCATTAAATAGAATTGAGCTTAAATAAGTCGGACATTTGACTAACATAAGGACATACCTAATTGTTATTTATTTAAATCTGTTAGGAATTCAGCAATGGAATAGTACGCTTTTTGAACCATAAAGTCTGTTCGCATTCTTTTGAATTTGTTAACATCATTCTCAGCTCTTATAGTCGTGGGTTTCATATTATAAATTTTTGGAGCCATTCCCAATAAGCTTTTTGCGTATAATGCTGTTTTATGAGGCATAACGTGACGATTGTCTATAACTGTGATGTCACACACACACGATCGATCTATCTTTGTTAACGTCGATGTCATGTAAGGTGTAGTTGAGTGTCAGAAGCATCAATCGAATATTGTGTCTTGAGAAACACATCTAATCGGTCTTAATAGAATAACTAGAAAAGTCAAATGTTTAAGATAGGTGTTGGTCGTATGAGTGTACTATCACATTTATCATCCTTAAAATGTATTAATTAACTAGCTGTCGCCCACTTAATTATCCCAAGGTAACATACTTCCGGGATAAAAAGATCAAATGTATTACTCCAGACTATGATCTACCTATGTGCCAAATTTCATCAAGATCCGTTCAGGCGTTCTGACGTGATTGAGACAAACCATCCATATGTCCATCCAAACTTTCGCATTTTCCATTCATTTATTAATTAAAGTTCAAGAGCGTATAATCTGCATTTGGACTTTAATTCATAATAACCAATTTAAAATTAAGTATACTTTTTTGTATTTGCACATTTTAAAACTATACTGTAATGTGGTGTTATTTTGTATGAATGTATGTAGTCATTTGTAGATTGTGCTTTCAGTTATTACTCTCATTTAATTTTTGAATGTATATGTTGTTGAGAGCAAAAGGTTATAATTTTTTTTTTTTTTTTTGTAATTTAGGTAATTAAAATTTTAGTCTTTTCAATTTCATTAGAAATAATGATGTTGATGACAGAATATAACACTAATAAGGTTAGTAACAATATTGATAAACTTGAACTATATTTTCACATCGCACAAAACTATTTTGCTTGCCAATGCTTCATCATAATATCAGCCGAAAGACGTCTACTGCTGGATATAGGCCTCCCTCAAAAGGGGGTGTTTGCCATAATCGCCATGCTTGGCAGGCGGGTTGGCTATCGCAATGTAGCTGTTGCATTGCCCATTCTCTCGTGAGTCCCTTAGTCGCCTCTTACGGCACCCACAGGAAGTAATGGGATGGCGCTATTCTTTCACATCTGACACCATACAGAACCGTCCGATGACAATGCTTACTATTCAAATAAATCAATGCATGATGCAACTGACATTATCATAGGCTTTTACGAACTAGGCCTTACAGCCATTATAATAATCAGAACAAGATAAGGTAAGTTAACAAAATTGATCATTATCATGAGTACCCAAATTTGCCTTTTTACATTAGTTTGTTTCGGTTCCTGTCATGAAAAAGTCCAATCAGATTTTTTTATTGGATCGATTTAGTTGAGAGTCAAAACTTAAGACTTTTAGCAACTCATTATTGGTTTTAAGTGTACCAAAGTGACAAACAATGACTCGCTCGTAATGGCTGTTATTGAAAGTAGTGATTCCAATTGTGACGTGAGTGATGGTGATGATTTGGATACACATTTCTATATCTATATGGTCGGACATTATGTCCAGTGTTTCATATCCCTGGCTTCATTCATCTACGGAGTGACATCATGGTGCCTCATCAGAAAGTTCCGCAATTTCAACAACTACGTGTATCTCAGTGCAGTCTTTGTGAATATTTTGCGATTCACCGTTGTGACAATTCCTTTAATTTTTTCCGATCTGTATATTGCCTTGTCCGACCGATTCTTGAATATATATTTTTTCACTTATATATTTTTATCGACTGTTTACAACTATTGGTTGGTGGTAATGTGTTATATGTTTTACGTTGATATTGTTAAAGTGTTTCATAGTGATAGTAAGAGGAAGTGTCTTATTAGCACGCTCTTTGCCTGGGGCGTGCCCCTGATAGCAATGCTCATCTGTAGATTAATTTTATTCTTTATGGAGTTAACAGAAGAAGGTTATAGTGAACAATTATTTCTTATTTTTATAGGATGGTGCATCGACATAACGTGCAACGTGTTGCCTTTTATTATGAACTTGATAATTTTTGTCAAACTTGTGTTTTCTTTGTTTCCTTGTAAAGACACAACTGCGTGTGCCGTTCCTAAAAAAGAAAGAAGGAAAGAGAACTTGAGTCGTTTATGTACAGCGACCGCTATGTTTCTTTTAAGCAACGTCTTCGTGTTGACTTTTCTAATATGGGATTTGCTTCAACTTTCTTATTTAATACGCTCGTTTTCAATGATCATACAAGTAGTAGCCCTTGCGTTGTTTGTTCCGTTAGTTAAAAGTAATCGAAAACTGTGGTACGAGTGTTATAAGAATCGATTAAATAGGAGCATGTCGTGATTTTTGATGCCTTCAGAGGGGCAATTCTCGTATTTGAAAAAAAACTATCAAAACTAACATTAATTTGAGCGCTTTTAAAGTTCGAGAATTGGCCTTCTGCTCATACTAATATAACATCAAACAATGTTTACCCATCTTCATTTTCAGAGTTTGACTGTAACATCGATCCTCTATCGTTCTAAGGGTGCTTTAACACTCGTGTGATCGGCCCAAGGCCATTAAAGTAGCACCTTGGATTTTACAAGCTGTACAGACAATTAATAGCACACGTATAAATGCTTTCAAAATATATTGTCACGTTGCATCAGCATTTTGGGTTAGGATTTTGGTTCCGATGTATGAATCATTTAGTATCGTCAGATTTCGCGCCTACACATCGTTTCTCATAAATGCTACAATGTTTAGTATAAAGCATTATTGACTTTTGTTGACTAGTAACGCAATTACGGCCTGTACTGATAACGCGAGATAAACATAATCAAGTACCCCAAATTCCTGTGATCACATTAGTTTGATTCTATCGCTGTTATAGCAATGTCTGATCGGAAAGATTTAATATTTTGACAAGTATTTGGATTCATACCTTCAGAGTTTCTGTTGGAAAGTGTACATTCCCGCAACAGCCCGCTATTCCATAGTATTGACAATTTCGACGGTAACACGATTGTTCCAGGCGACCTGGTGTTATATTGTGATGACAACAGTCTCCTTAAAAATGAACCAGAAAACTTAAACAGTATCTTAAAACCAGCTTATGCGTATTGATGCTCACCATGGCTGATCATGACACCAGCGTCGAAAACACCACTGTGAGTGACAGTTATGGCAACAAGCCTCCACACGTCGTCTATATAATCGGACATTATTTTCAATGCACCATGATCCTAACCACGTTCATGTACGGAGTGATATCGTGGTGCCTCATCAGAAAGTTTCGCAATTTCAACAACTACGTGTATCTCAGTGTAACTTTCGTGAATTTATTACGTTTAGCCGTACTTACACTTACCTTAATGAAAGACCGTATGTATATTCCTGTGCTCCTTCAATTAATGAACCACTTCTTTCTCATCTTTATGTTTTTCTCGAGTGTCTATAACTACTGGTTAGTAGTGATGTGTTACATGTTTTACGTTGATATTGTTAAAGTTTTTGACCAAGAAATCAAAAGAAAGTATCTTAAAAGCTCGCTCTTTGCCTGGGGCTTGCCTCTGGTAGTATTAATCTTTTGTAGATTGATTTATTTGTTTTCTGAACCTGCTCGGGAACGTAATCAAGAAATAATACTTATGGTTTTTGTCGAGGCTTGCATTTTAATTATATGCTTCGTTTTACCTGCGATTATCAACTTGATTATTTTTATCAAACTAGTGTTTTCTTTGTTTCCTTGTAAAGCTGAAAACGTGGTCTCAATTCCTAAAAAAGAAAGAAGAAAACAAAACTTGAGTCGTTTAACTACAGCGACGGCTATGTTTCTATTGAGTAACGTCTTTCTTTTAATGATGTTAATATGGGACTTACAGAATTGTTCGGAAATTGTAAAAGCTGTTTCATTTAGCTTGCAAGTGGTTGTATTTTCATTTTTTTTTCCTTTCATAAAAAGTAATCGGTCACTTTGGGTGGAGTATTATAAGATTCGATTTAATAGAATCATATCGTGATTCTTATGGATTTAGTTTTTATAATTTCTGCTAATAGCACCAAACAATTACATTAGTTTGGCTGTAACATACATCTTCTAAAACACTAAGGGTGCTTTTACAAGCACAAGATCGACGTCGATTGAAATTTGTCGATCATGGGTGTAACACATGAAAATGATTGAATGATACAACTTGTGATTGAACGCTCGCCCAAAAATCATTTACGACTTTTGATGTTGTCATGAAACTGTTATTTTGAACAGAATTTTTCTGAAACGTTAATGAAAACTAAAGCTATAGTTTAACTTACATTGGCGCATAAATTTTTAGTCACAATGACGTGCTTATTGTTAAGATTGGAAATGTTTGATATCAAGCATTATTGACTTTTGTCGACTACTAACGCAATTATGACCGATACTGATAAAGCAAGATAATCATATTCATCAAGTGCCCAAAATATATGCCCAACATTTGTTGAGTGCGCATTAGTCTGATTTAACCACTGTTAAAGCAATGTCCAATCTAAAAGTTTTTGCATTTTGACAAGTACTTGGAGTCATACCCCCACTTTTTACTATCAGGTGTCCCACAGTAATGAAAATAAATAAAAACAGCTTGCCAGTATTGGCTTCTGCCTTTTGACGGTCGTCATGGCTGATCATGACAACAGCTTCGAAAACACTACTGTGAGTGAAAGTGATGCCGCTAAGCCAATACATATCGTTTATATAATCGGACACTATTTTCAATGCACCATGATTTTGGCTACGTTCATATACATGGTGATATCGTGGTGTCTCATCAGGAAGTTCCGCAACTTCAACAACTACGTGTATCTCAATGTAACTTTTGTGAATTTATTACGTTTAGCTGTTGCCACGCTGACTTTAATAAAAGACGGCATGTATATTGCTGTCATTGTGCAGATAATGAATTACTTTTTTTTCATCTTCGTATTTTTATCAAGTGTGTACAACTATTGGTTGGTAGTGATGTGTTACATGTTTTACGTCGATATTGTTAAAGTTTTTGACAAAGAAATCGAAAGGAAGTATCTTAAAAGCTCGCTCTTTGCCTGGGGTGTACCTGTAACAGTAATAATCATATGTCGATTTATTTTCATGTTGACTGAACTAGCTGAAGGCCGTGATTCAGAAATTGTACTAATGTTATTTGTTCAGGCTGGCATATTGATCACGACTAGCATCCTACCTGCGATTGTCAACTTGATTCTATATGTCAAACTTCTGTGTTCTTTATTTCCTTGGAAAAATAAAAACGCGTGTGCGATTCCTAGAAAAGAAATGAGAAAACAGAACTTGAGTCGTTTATGTATAGCAACGGCCATGTTTTTGTTAAGCAATATATTTGTGTTGATGATGCTGATTTGGGATTTGTGGAAAGCTTCTGATATAGTACGAGCTATTTCATTTTGCTCCCAAGTAGTAGCTCTTTCGTTGTTTGTTCCTTTACTAAAAAGTAATCGCGAGCTATGGTGGGTATATTATAAGAATCGATTAAATAGGACCATGTGATTTTTGTTGACTTGGTTGTCAAATTCAAAATCAAAGCATTTATTTCAAATAAACCATTAACAGGTACTTTTGAATTGTCAAATGTCGATAATGTCTGCTGACTCTTTTTCTTTTTTTCTTTAAAAAAATATATATAGGTACTCATATACTTTATTGATCATATAAAAACAGTAGGTGAAAAAGCGAAAAAGAACTTCTGCGCCTTGACGAGAATATCCAAAGCCACTTGGGGTTTGTCATTTCAAACCTTAAAAAATATTCATGGGTCTACTTGGGTTGTATGTGCCACAGGGCACCTGTTTGGGCCGATAGGGCCACCATAGGGGCGGAACGACGTAATCTGCTTCAAAGCCAGCGTTTGGCTGCTAGAAAGCGTATAGGACGGTTAGTCCTGAAGCCTTACCGGTGCTGGCAAGTGTACTCCCAGTCGATCTGGAGTCAAAGTTTTTGGCGCAACGCGACTGTGCCAAGATCTCTAGATTACTTAAACCCCAGACTGACATCTGGGAGGAATTTTTATCCGAATGGCAATGTAAGCCTTAGATGGAACTTTCCCAAAGTTCTATCAAAGGCCATCACCTCCACCAGTTCTTCCCATCAGTTCGTGAGCGGCTGGATAGGACATGGCTGGAGGTAGATCACTGTGTTGTCCAATTTCTCACAGATCATGGTAACTTTAATAGTAATGTATTTTCTTTTAAACTTGTGGCTTCGCCTTTTTGTCAATGTTTTACGTCTGACATTGAATACGAACAATCCGGTCATCACATCTTATGGGAGTGTATTCTTTGGCAAACAAAACGCAATACTATGTTAGATAGTATTAAGGTTACACCTGGAGTTGTTTACTATACGGACCTTGTAGAAACCAGTATAAGTGAATTGAAGCAATTTTGCCATAGTATTGGAATCAAAAGTAGCTCACAATTTAGGACCCATTTGTATGTTAGTGTTAATATATAATCCATGGTGCTTGGCAACAGTTGTAATGTCCCTTGGTGCCTATTGACCTAGCTCATTCTGTCTCCTGCTTGAATGTAGGGAAGTGGAAATTATATTTTTTCCCACTCCTTCGCTTTAGTGTTCTGATTAATATGTTGCGGGATCTAAGACAGTTAAATCGTTTCTCCGGGACGCGTAGAGCTTCATTGACTCGGCGTTTTTTCTGGTGGTCGCCACTGTTGATTCTGGCTTTCAGGAGTTGAGCAGTGGTTGGGAATGTGTAGCGGGCTAATCCCAAAAAAAAAATATGGTTACTCACGTCAGTAATTCATCTGTTTGGCTGTAATGTCGATTTAAAAAAAAATTAAAGGTGTTTTATACCCACATGATCGACGTCGAATGATGATCGTCGATCTAGTGGGAGTAACAGCTCAAGACGATCGATTTTCATTCCTTGGTCTTACAAACTACTTCGAGATCATTTAGAGCGGTTATGCACTGCGTCTGATCCGAATTCATAAAAATACGTTCCGAAGAACCATTTCCATGGTTGTTTACGCACCAGAGTGAGTGAGTCTCCAATTCGGAAGAAATATTGACGGACCGAAATAGCCGTAGTACTGTTTGTATGAAAGCTTTCGCATTACCTCGGATTCCAATCAGACATAACCGCGAACCTCGACAGCGTAGTTTGGATTTGGATCAGAGATCGGATTTGTGCTTAAGCAATATCCGAATTCAGTCCGAGTTTTATATCCGTATTTCACGGATTCGCATCGGATGCAGTGCAAAAATCAGTGTCCGAATTAAGTCCGAGTTTTTTTATTCATATTTCACGGAATCGGATTGGATGCAGTGCAAAAAGCAGTGTCAGAATTCGGTCCGAGTTTTTTAAATCCATATTTTTTCGGAAAGGGATCGGATGCAGTGCGTCGTAACCTTTCTTACGGGTTCATTTAAAACGCGCCCAGAATGTATTGCCCGGTTTTTGTGCAAGCATTAATTTATGGTTAAACATTTGATTCCGTTAAGTTTTAATTTATTTATTTATGTAAGAGTTTTCAGCTTACATTTATCTTTTGAACAGTTTTCATTGGCAAATAATTTATTCGCTATGCAGAAACCTGCTTATATTGGTGGCATTTATTTGAGTTGAATCACAGACTTAATGCCAACAATACTTGCTTCAGACTGCTTTAAAAATGTCTTGAATGGAACTTTTTAGTTTTTGTTTCCGGTCGGGTGTTTTGGTTCAGTTTTTATTATATTTCCTATATTTTAGTGAGTCATATATTTTGGATTCGTCGTTCACTTACCTTATGGCAGTCGCATCTTTTTTTGTGTTCAAAATTCGTATAGCCTATGTCACTTCGGCGCTTAAGACGAATCTAACGATACCTGAACTGTCAAAATCTATTTAAAAGTTTAGCTACATGCAAACATCTGGAAAAAACATTACCCTCCTTCTGGAGCAGGCAGGTAAAGAGGCAATAAGTTCATGATATCAAGCATTATTGATTCTTGTTGACTACTAGCGCAATTACGGCCTGTTCTGATAAAGCAAGATAAACATATTCAAGTGGCCAAAATTTTCTCCGAAAACAGTAGTTTCATTCTATCGCTGTTAATACAATGTCCGATCTCAGTTTTTGTAATTTAGTGTCACGAATGTTTGGTGTCACTTCCCCAAAAATTTTGCTGACAAGTGCACAATAATGGAAAATAAATATGTATAGTGTCCGGATGTAGGCTTGTAGCTTTTGATGCTCGCCATGGCTGATCGTGATACCAGCGTAGAAAACACTACATTGAGTGAAAGTGATGGATACGACCCAAAACTTGTTGTCTATATTATCGGACACTATTTTCAGTGCTCTATGACCCTATCTACGTTTATATATGGAGTGATATCGTGGTGCATCATAAAGAAATTTCGTAATTTCAACAACTACGTATATCTCAGTGCAACTCTAGTGAGTGTTTTACGTTTAGCCATTGTAACGCATACTTTGATAAAATACGCCAGGTTTACTCCAGTGCTCGGTCGATTCTACAATTTTATGTATTTTACCCATGTGTTTTTCTCGACTGTGTATAACTATTGGCTGGTAGTGATGTGTTACATGTTTTACGTTGATATTGTTAAAGTATTTGACAAAGAAATCAAAAGGAGGTATCTGAAAAGCTCGCTCTTCGCCTGGGGTGTACCTTTTATAGTAATGATAATTTATAGATTGATGGTTTTTCTCTTTATTGAACTTGCGGATGAATGTGATATAGAAACAAGAGACGGTGTTTTTATCCAGTTTGGCGTTTTAGTCGTAGGCAACATTCTACCTGGGACTATTAACTTAGTCCTCTATCTCAAACTTGTGTCTTCTTTGTTTTCTTGTAGCAGAGATAAAAACGCGAGTGCAATTTCTAGAAAAGAAAGAATAAAAGAAAACTTGAAACGTTTATGTACAGCGACGGCCATGTTTTTGTTAAGCAATCTATTTGTGTTTCTGGTGCTTATTTGGGAGATATGGAATGCTCCTAATATGGTACAATCTGTGTTATTTTGCTTGCAAGTAGTATTTCTTTCGTTATTTGTTCCTTTTGTAAAAAGTAATCGGACGTTATGGAACGAGTATTATAATAATCGATCAAAACTTACCATGCTGTCTTCTTGTTGTTCTCCATGTGTTCTTCTTGTTGTTTAACTAACATACTTAGACTATCATCATCAGCTTCGTTCATGGGTTTAACAATAACGACAAATTTTGATGACCTAAACCTGATAATGTAATGATTATATTATCAGGTCCAGGTTAGGAAAGGGTCAAGTCTAGGTCCGAATGGGATGACGGGAGCTAGAGTGAGAGAGCTAAGTGAGCAAATTTAGGTCCTGTCGTCACATTTATGTTATGTTCCTTTAAAGCCCGCAGTAGCCAGCCGTTTCATGAAATTATACGAAATGGTACATGCATATGTCAATCGTATAGGTGAAATAGTACAGGTTTAGCGATGATAGCAGCTTATAAAATAAAGCCGCGTATCCACTAGGCAACATTTGACGCTCAACACGTGACGCTCAACCTGTTCGGTAACGTTGCACAACAGCGCCAGCTGGCGCACAATATGAAAACGATACTAAATCAAGGGTTGCTCGTTGCCGTTGAACATGATGAGCAACATGTTGTGCATCATGTCGCGCGTCAAATGTTGCCAAGTGGATACCCGGCTTAAGACAAACTATAACCGAAAATCCTTCCCCTTTAGTATCCATCAAACAAAGGTTTCATCGATCAGTCAGTATTAAAACGATAATTTTCGGTTAGATTACGTTGAAATTCGAAGATGTTTAGTCTGATAACAATTATTTTATTTTAAAATTGAAGGGTTCAAGAGATTAATTATTATTAAAGTATGTGGGTTTAAAAATCACCCATTTAAGACATAAATAAACCTAGCATATGTTTTATATTCGCTCATAATTGTGGATTTTAGCAATAACACTTTTAATAAAGCAATGGACACGACACTCAGCGTTATCAAACACTATTATTGTCCACTAGCTCAATTACGAACGTTGCAGATAAGGCAGGTTAACGGAATCGATTAATTGAGTGACCAAATCTGGTTTAATCACATTTGTTTTTATCCTTGTTTCCTCTGAAACTTTTATTATATCGCCAACTGTGTTGGGAGTCACACCTGTGTCTGCTGTGTCACTTATATTTTGAATTTCAAGAGTACAATCGCAGAAAATAATTGAAATATTTAAGTGTTGGCATTACGATTAATCGTAGTCATGGGAGCCATCGAATCTCCAAGTCCCGTCGCTACGCCGTGCGATCCGTACGAGGAAAGCTTTTACGTTTATTTGAGCATTCATTCTATTTTATACGTTCTGTGTCTACCTACGTTCATCTACGGAGTGATATCGTGGTGCCTCATCAGAAAGTTTCGCAATTTCAACAACTACGTCTATCTCAACGCAATCCTAATTAATATATTTCGTTTGATCGTTGTGACACTTACTATAGTTCATTGCAACCGAAACACAGACATAGAAAATGAAACCATATTTTTATACAATTTTCTCATTACTTTTTTGTCGATAGTGTATAACAATTGGTTAGTGATTATGTTTTATATGTTTTACATTGATCTTGTAAAAGTTTTCAGTAAAGATTTTACAAGAAAATATCTTAAGAGCTTTCTCTTTGCTTGGGGCGTGCCTCTGATAGTTTTGATAATTGTTTTTATACTTATAATCTTTATAAATATAGCGGAAGGAAATAATAGCGGAGAATTAATACTTGGCTTAATCTTTTTTTGCATTATAGTCGTTTGCATCTTATTGCCTTTGCTCACTAACTTGATAATTTTAATAAAACTGATGTATTCTCTGTTTCCCTGTAAAGCTTCAAATTCGTGCGTGGTTCCTAAAAAACAAAAAATAAAACAAAATTTGAGTCGTCTTTGTACAGCGACGGTATTGGTGGTTTTCAGTAATGCCATTGGACTGACGTTTATTATTTGGGATATATTTGAACTTGCAGAATTAATACGAGGTATTACATTCTGCTTGCAAGTGAGCGTTCTTTCATTTTTTGTTGTTTTAGTTAAAAGTAACCGTGCACTGTGGTGCGAGTATTATAAAACTCGTTTGAAAAGACCATGGCGTGATTATTATTGTTGTTGTGTTTGTCGATAATAACATCAATCGCTACTAAATCACCAGTAACCTAAATTCAAACAATCTTAAATTGAAAGTCAAAGTCAAAGTCAAAGTCAAAGTCAAAACGTTTATTTCAATTAGGCCATTAAACGGCACTTTTGAACGTCATCGTTTACAGTTCAGTAAAATAATAATGTAACATTAATAAAGTGACTCTACTGTCCATTCGGAAAGGTAGATTCTTATGGAGAAGAACGGACAAGAAACTCCATAGTTACTCTTTTCAAATAATGATTTTACAAAATTTGGTATACAAAAATTAATTTAATATAATGTAAGGACGATGCACCCAGAGTATGCTACTTGTAAGAACAAAGTATCACCAGCAGAGGTAAACTTATTAATTTCCTAAAGAAATTTAGGTAAATGGCACTCACATATTTACAAACATTGGAACCATTAATTAAACAACAGTGTGTGAGTCAACAGAAAAATAAAAACAAAAAAAAGAAACAGTATATCTATAAAGTTAATACATAAATCAACCAGTTTGACCTTCACCCTTGATTGTCCTATGGAGCAGGACCAGCATGTTTCCAAGCATTCTGATCCTGAATGTAATCTTCTAATTTGTAATATGCTTATTTACAAAGTGTACTTTTAACATAAGTTTTTAATTTTCTTTCATTTAGTTCTAAGGTATTTTCTTACCCATACGATCGACGTCTTCTCTTCAGACACACAGGTCGGTCATGTGGGTGTAATAACCTTAAAGTGATCGATTTAAGGGTGTCATTTTAAGCAGAACCATATTGGTTAAATTATTTATTTTGTACGCTTATTTTTATGCCTTTACTAATGTTCAATTCTGTCTCGTTTATTGAGTTAAAATTTTCACAATTTTTTAATTTGGACATAATATCGTGCAACGTAATTTAATTTGTCGATTTTTTTTTCTGTTCCATTTTTAAATTGTTATGTTTATGGTTGTGTTATAGTAATTACTTTACAAAATAAGTGTAAATAAATTAATGATTGAGATTGTATAAAATTAGAATAGTTTAATAAGCTTTAGTCATATTTTTAACATTGGAAATTCTGTATGTAATTGACAACAAATTGGATTGTCATTTTATCTGGTGCTTAAGTTCTGTAAATACTGTCAATGTCAACTATTTTAGTCGTTAAGTTATTGTATTACTATTAAAAAACTTCGTATTTGTATATTTCCTTAGTTTTACAAAGTGTACCTAAATACTGACAACATTTTGTATGGAATTTTTTTTGTAATAAAAATAAAAAGAATATTGTTTAAAACCGCAAATAATATGATTGACCACTGTAACAATTTTAACATTATAATTACTGTTCTCTTGTTATATACACTTTGTTGTACACCCATTACAGTAGTCATTTTAACCCAAAGGTTGACTGGTGGTGAATGCATTGCTGCATTGTTTATTGTTGCAAAAATAAAAATAAAAATATGTACCCCTGAATGTATGTAGAATAGTTACTAGCCACTAGACAATAATGTGTAAACTGGCTTTAATTAAGTGTTAGTTTTATGTTTCTCATGGTTTAATTGTGTGCATAGATTGTATTATTAAACTTTTTGTATTTGTAGTTTTGTTTTTTTTTCAGTCCTTCTTAGATCCCATTGGTTCCAATTTAGACTGAACTATTTGTTTTTATCTCAATTGTATCAGCCCTAATCACATCTACTTAACTAAACTTCCAATAAATAATTCATCTTTAAAATACATAACTACATCTTTAAAGATTGCCGATGCCTCTATTTGGCCCCACTGCTGGACTAAGTAGTGGGATGGTACATACAGACAAACTATACTAATATTTGTACTAAAATAAAGCTAGAAGAATAAAAAGTATAATTTAAAAAATGTATTGAAAAGCTCCCATACAACATATGTAGCAGAGTCGGCGGTCATTAAGTCAATAAAATAGTCAAATTAGCTGTCTCTCGACGCGAGACTTAACACAAATTCACAGAACTGTCCTAAGACAACTAAAAGCTTGGTCACCCCTCACCGTTCGGCAGTAATCAAGAAACCCGACAATTTTGACGAATATTAATTCGTCAAAGTTGTTTTCGAGTTGAGATTGCGTGCTTAATGAACGGACAGATGGACAGACCAGTCTACTTGCCATTGTCTTCCAATCGACCGTAGATTAAATTCCAACACATTCCAAATTCAGCCTAGTGTAGCGGTCATATGGCTGGAATTGCATTGTCGCAGTGTTTTTGATGGAAATCATTAATTTTGTTGGCAACAATCAGGCAGTATTGTTTATTGTTTTATTTTGGTAATTAAATTATGTGTTTGTCTAGCGATTGCTCCTGTCTGTGCCTCTGCGTGTTTATTATGGAACTTTATTTTGCGCTTCCGAAATTAATTTGGTTTTCAAAACGCGTGACTTGGTAAGACTTGGTAAAAGTAAAGCGTCCTGAGGTTCGAGACATAGTGATTGTCGAAAAGTTAATTTATTAATAGTGATTGTCGAAAAGCCAAAATGTTTGGGATTAATCATGTGCCATTTCACTCTAATCTTTCATGTCAATCCTATTTTGGATATTTGCATTGCGGATCTAATCTCTCTTTGTGCAAAGACAATAAGGTCTGACAACCGGCTTAACCTTATTTATATGGTGTGAGAATTCGCTAGTAGAAACTAGTCCCACCAGCGGCTTCGCCAGCGACAAAGTCGGAAATTATAACAAGGGAACATACAGCCAGGATAAATGTAGCCTATGTGCTCTTCCAGACTATAATTTATCTCTGTGCTCAATGTCATGCAGATCTGTTCAGCCGTTCTGGTGTGATTAAGAAACAAACATGTAAACTTTCGCAGAGTTGTTACGCACTGAATCCGATCCGAAACGTGAAAACACGGATATGAAAAACTCGGACCGAATTCGGATATTGATTTTCGCACTGCATCCGATTCTTATTCGTGAAAATACGGATTAAGAGTCTAAAAAACTCGGACTGAATTCGGATATTGCTTACGCGGTAATCGGATCTCTGATACAAATCCAAGCTATTCAGGGGCCATATTTGGATATGTCCGATTTAATTCCGAGGTAATACGAAAGCGTTCATACACACAGTACTAAGGCTACTTTGGTCTGTCAACATTTTTTCCTAGTTGGAGACTCACGGATGACAGAAATCGGATGTCAAAAGTCGGATCTAGTATATACACTACCATACAAATAGTATTATGACTACTTCGGGACGTATTTTAACGGATTCGGATGCAGAGCGTAACGCCGTTTGTCCACGGCGTCTCGCCGGAGCCGTCATCCGAGAAAAAGCCGGACCGAAGAAGCGGCCTATACATTTAAATGAACCTTTGTCCACTCGACGTCCGACGTCCGACGTCCGAGATCCGTCATCCGTTCTTTATCTCTCTTGCAGAAGAGGGTGAACCCAAAACTTCTTTTGTCTCCTGCGTCTTTGTACGTACAATAATATGGCAAGAAGTTGTCGGCGTTCTAACGTAATTTCCACATTAAATGCACGTGCACACGATATCTTAGTTACACCGCATTTGAGTGATATTTCGTTCAAGATCGGATCGGATCCGGGCGCAGATTCCGTCACCCGAGAAAAAACCTGACCGTGGAGAAAGGCTTTAACGGCTCTAAGTAAGATTGGCATGTTCTACTGAAATGTCACGTGGTAAAAAGAAAAAGAAAGAGTTTATTTTCGACAAGCATGACGCATACCAAAAAATAAAATAAACAAAATTACAAAAGTTATGCAAGTTGGGAAGATATGCGTCACATTCTCGCAAAACGGCCATCGCTCAGCATAATGCTGGGACTCGTGTGGGATCTAACTAGAGCCCAAGAAGAACGTCTCATCCAAGTTCTAACCCTAGCAAGCGCTATTTTACCTCGAAGACCAATGACCAGCCATTTAGAAAACAACAATTAGGTGTATATTTGTATATTCCCAATCCAATGTGTTAGTGTTTCTAGATAAATTGCTTTTAGATTGTCTCTGATTGGTTTATCTTTTGTTTGGTACAGTTTTAGTTAAGTTGATATATATTAATTGAGGCATTCATTAGTTATGGGTCAATAGAATAACCCTGGTTTCTGGATATAAATATTGACCACCACTCTTTTTAATATTATACGAGTATCAATGACCACCCAAAAACCACAAGGAGCATAATGGTTCTTTTCGTAGATGACAGTACGGCTATTATAGAATGCACTGAACCAGACAATTATCGAAACGAAATCAAAAACTGTACATAATATCATAAACTGGCTTAATTATAATAATCTTGCAATAACAATCTTAATTTGACAAAAACAAAAATTATGCAATTTCATCAGCGGCGTGAATCATCATCATATCAGCCGAAAGACGTCCACTGCTGGACATAGGCCTCCCCCAAAGAGCCCGGTTTGCCATAATCGCCACGCTTGGCAGGCGGGTTGGCGATCGCAGTGTAGCTGTTTCAATGCACAGAGAATGCTGCTGCCCATTCTCTGGTGAGTCCCTTAGTCGCCTCTTACGAAGCACCCTCGGGAAGTGATGGGATGGTGCTATTCTTTTACGTCCGAGACCATACAGAACAACTGCGTGAGTACCCACCATTAAATATTACCCATAATTAATATAAAATATAATGTAGTTATCAAAATATCTTGACACAAAGAAAGAAAAATCTAAACGTGTGCCCCAGAGCTACGCCAAAATGGCGTGAGGAGTCGTCATTGTTGGGAACATTTAACGAGTACTCACTCACCACTCAATGTAGGCGATGCACACAATTGCTCAAATTGACCTCTGTAATGACTGTAATGAGATCCGTGACCATTGTACTATCAGTTACGCAAAGTATACGTCTAGAAAACTTTCTTTTTCTAAAATGACTTGAAAACTCCAAAATAATATTAAGCCGCTCCTTATATGCCTCAAAGTAAGAATTAAAGTAAATAAATGGTTTTAAGGTAAGAAATTTAATTTAAGAAATTTAAGTGTATTACATCTCTGCCTATTTACGAATTACAGTTATGATATTTATTTATTTATTTAAACTTTATGTACAATATTTATTTATTTATTTAAATTAAGTACAGTCACATCACATACATTACACAATTTAACACAAGCTTAATAACAAAATAACTAATGCTCATGACAATTAAGGCGTACGTAGTGCTCACCAGACAAATAGTGCTACTTTGAAATATTACTTATATTTAATTTTAAACATTAATATTGCAAATAAAGAATAAATTAGTGGTACATGGGCGGACTTAATGCATCAAGGCATTCTCTACCAGTCAACCTTTGGGTTATAAAGACTATACTGTGGTAGGTGTACCAACAATAAAGAAAAAAATAATTAAAAAAACAATATTTAACGTTTGATGTTATGTCATGTTAAGAATTCATCAATCAATCCATAGCGAAAACCGGAATCAAACATTCATCGTACGAAAAACCAATAGACCAATAGTCGCCATGTTAGATTCACTATTCAAAATGGACGTCACAACAAAATCTCCAATTCCACAAAACTGACAGTGCCACCAAAAACTAGCAGTTTAAATGACAAGCTAATCCATGCCCTCTTTCCTATATTCAACGACCCAAATATTGATAATAAAGAAACATTCAGAAGGTTAAATCCAAATGAATAGTCCTTCCAACCGATTTTGACTCAAGGGAGACTAGCTCTGGGAGCGGTAAAAATTACAGTGTGTGCTGAAACATAGATGCAACGCAATGCAGACGGCAATCCGACACGACTGAAGAGAGATCTGACGCGGGACCAACGACTTAACGTGCTTTCTGAGTCACAGGGGTTATACACCAACAACTTCAAAACTCCGAGCTGTCACAGAGAAATTTCTAATGAAAAAATCCAATAACACTTTTTGGCCCATCTGGAAATCGAACCCAACCCCAGGCTTAGCAGTTACGCTGGCAACCGCGAGGCCAGTCTAGATGGAAAGAACGAACAGATTCAGCTACCGAAAGTATTGTAGTCATTAAAATGATTATTACACTTTGAAATAGTGTCACTAATAACTGTTCTAACAACAAAGGATATATTTTAACCTTTCGACCGCCACGGTCGGCTATAGCCGACAAATGAAAAAATGCCCAACACGCCACTGTCGGCTAAATCAGACAAAAAAAATAGGTTGTCTATAAAGTCGGTTTACGGACGATAGTTTAACGTAACAACGTCATAACAAAACATTTATGAAATGATCGTAACGTTACAACGAGCGTTACGTTACAATGACCGTAACGTTACAATGAGTCATCCTTTTTCGTGCGTGCAGCCGGCGTTCATCGATGTATGACGTTGTTACGCCAAAAACGGCGAATTTGTGGTTTGGCGTCGGGGTCATACCGATGCGTTTATGTTCTTACGTTCAAAAGGCTTTTTGAACACCGACGGTGGCGTGTTGGGCTCTTTTTCATTTGTCGTCTATAGCCGACCGTGGTGGTCAAAAGGTTAACAATGACCTCGCCTCCGACCACGGCGTGTGAGTCTATCTGGCAGGCCCCAACGAGATTTATCAACGGGTGATAGCTTTTCATAAAGACATTATTTTGTACGTAAAGAAAATAAATAAGATATATTTTGTACCTCGACAGTTTTTATAAGGTGTCTAGCTAGCGCCTTATGATTATTTTTATTGTTATTATACTTTCAGATTGCCCAATAGTGCTCGGAGTTTGAAACTATTATGTAAGTACCTCAAAATAATAGCTTTATTTATCCTTCTACACTTCTACAGTTTTGATTAACTTAACTAATGATATACGCCACAAATTTAACTCGTAATGTAAATAATATTATGTTTCTTAATTTATTTAAGTGCCGTTATTTTGGATATTATGTACAAGGATCGCTAGCAATAGCGGTCAAAGCCTCCCCAATCATTTCCATGCTTTTCTGTCTCTTGCAACTCTGCTCCAATTTTAACCTACTATTTTTATTTGTGGTCGACCTTGTCTGCGTTTTTTGTTCAATGGGTGTCAGTTCGTGGTGATTTTCGTCCACCTTTAATCTGGTACTCTTGGGATTTGTCCAGCCGATTTTCATTTCAATCTGAGTACTTTCATAGCCACGTCCTTTGCCTTGATTTTACTTTGTATATATGTACCTTACAAATCCAAAATGTCGACTTTCTGTGAGCTTTATTTTAGAAAATATTCGTTATTTAGACAAAAATCCAGCCAGCGGGCTCCTTCTTTAAATACTACTCTTTTATATCATACAATAGCATTAGGAGCTTCATTATATTATACTCTACAAATCCAAAATGTCGACTGCCAGAAAGACTCACACGATCTCAACCACGTCGTATTAAAAGCGAAGGACAGAGCTGGGGATGCCCAGAAAACAACTGATTGACATTGCTTTGAAGTTTGATGGGTTAAAAGATGGTAGGGAATACGCACACTGGTGGAGAGTTCCACAAAATTTTGCTGTGAGCTTAATACTTATCGAAAAGAATATGTACGATTTGTCGGGATATCAGCATTACCTCATTGATGGATGTACTGTCATATCACAGGCTCTGCCTAGTTTGGGATCGGATGACCGTGTGTGAGTTGTCCCAAGATATTATTATTATTATCTTTTATTCATATTTTTTTAAACTAATTTTATACATTTTTAAATATTTCTTAAAAAAAACACAAAAATAAAAAAAAATATTTAAAAATATAAAAATAGTAGCCCACCGGTATCGGGAACAGGGTCCAAGCTACCGGCGGTCAGGGCTCAAGAGAGAGGAACCTCCTAACGATACGAGCCGTGTCCAGAAGTACCGCTTTCTGAATCAGGCCCCTGATCCAGCTGCCTAACGAGAGCCTCCTGAGGTGCTGGTCGAGGCTCGTGGCTATTAAGCCATTGGCTGACACAACTATCGGTACAATGATTGCTGAGTCCACATCCCACATGTCGACAACCTCGCGAGCCAAGTCAATATATTTGATTTGCTTATCTTTCTCGGCTTTCACGAGGTTCTCGTCATGCGGAACGGTTATGTCTACAATCATTGCACGCCTCTCGATTCGGTCCACCACCACTATATCAGGCTTATTGGCAACAATAGTCCTGTCAGTGATGATGGACCGATCCCAGTACAATGTGATATTGCCATTATCGAGAACTGGGTCGGGCGCATACCTGTAGTACGGCACCTCCGATTCCACAAGAGAGTATTTCAGAGCAAGTTGCTGATGGATAATCCTGGCTACAAGGTTGTGCCTATGCAAGTATTCTCCGTTAGCTAGACGAGAACAACCAGAGACAATGTGGCGAATCGATTCTCCCGGACGGTGACATGCCCGACATATGTCAACCGTGCCGTCCTTCACAATAAATCTCCGGTAGTTATTCGTCATGATAACTTCGTCCATAATTGCACAGACAAAACCTTCGGTTTCTCCAAAGAGATCACCGAA
>NDFZ01005065.1:270416-282691 GCA_002192655.3 Mamestra configurata | reverse complement strand
CACTACATCTCGATGCATACCCACGTCGACAGCTAGGAAATATTCCCTGAGACTGCATATCTCGCGATTGTGGAGAGTCTTAGCATTTAAGAAGCCTCGACCTCCACACTTTCGCGGGATATACAGTCTCATTACCGACGACCGTGGGTGATGCATTCGATATGCAGTAAGCAGTGTACGGACCCGCCTATCCAGGGCGTCAAGTTCCGTTTGAGTCCATTTGAGTACGCCGAAAGAGTGCATCAATACCGGCATGACCCAACCGTTGAAGGCGCGCACCTTGTTTCCGCCTGATAGAAGGCTATTGAATACCTTCTTCAGGCGGCCAAAGAAGCGCTCCTTCAACGATTGCTTCATGTCAGTAACATTGATACCTAACGCTTCCGACATACCCAAATACTTGTAAGTTTCAGTTGAAGAGAGGGATCTGAGGTTTATGGAATCCGAGAGTTGAGTTCCCACGGATTCCATAATCTCCCCACGCTTTACATGCATGACCGCACATTTGTCCACACCAAACTCCATCCTGATGGCACTACTGAAAGTTTCAGTTACCTTCAGTAGCTCCATCAGTTGCAGATTACTGGGGGCAAAGAGTTTCAAATCATCCATGTAAAGGAGGTGAGATATAACCTGACCTCCTCTCTTCAACCGATAGCCCAGCCCTGAATTCTCCAGCAGTGTGCTTAGAGGGTTCAAGGCTAGGCAAAACCAAAGCGTACTCAAACTATCGCCCTGGAATATACCCCGCTCGATCCTTACCGGTTCGCTGTTCCTCTGGATATTTCGACATCCTGGATAGTGAAGAACTGTCCTCCATTGCCCCATACACGACATCAGGAAGGTGCGTAGCATTGTATCAATTTTATTATTATTATTATTAATTAAAGCTTGTACATGCTGGTCCACAGTTATTATTGTCACATTTACTACAAACTCATTATTATTGGCCTTGAGGTGAAAGAAACTTGGCTAGATTTGTCGTGAGTAAATTTCTTAAACGTACAGCCTATAATCATCGCCTACCTAGCTCAAGAACAAATCTCGAGTTTCCGTTTTTATACGACTTCAAAAAAGGAGGAGGTTCTCCATCTTCGAAATCTTTTTATTTGAATGTACCTATGTTCTCCGATTACTCGAAGACGCCTGGATCGATATGGAAAATTCAGGGTAGAAGAGGGTCATCAGGTCAGGATCTGATGATGGGATCTATAAAAAGTGAAATGGAAAATATAAAACATTTTTCCAAAAAAATAAGTACAAAGTCGCTTTTTTTTTATTTTGTTTCTTTGTTTTTTGACACCGACTTCCGAAATAAAAGTTATTTTATATTTTGTAGTGTTTTAATTTGGAAGTTGGTTGTATTTTTTGAATAGTTATGTTGGCTGTGCCTGACCAGTGCCTATTGGTGGCTAATCGTAAAGGCCGAGGATGCAAACTTACAAAATCCTATATGTGCATATTTGTTTGCTCGGCAGTGAAAACCGTACATTTGGAGCTCGTCACCGACCTCACCACTGAGGCCTACATGTCTACTCTAAATCGTTTCGTGGCGCGTCGTGACAAGCCTCGAAGCATCACGTCCGACAACTGGACTAATTTCATAGGCGCATTAAATGAGATGTATAGGTTCTTGTCATCAATTGTTGTATCTGAAATGGCACAGAAAGGTATCGAATTCATTTTCACGCCTGCAGACAGCCCTCATTTCAATTCATCGGCTGAAACAGCTGTAAAATAATGTAAGCATCATTTAAAACGACTACTACATCTTACCCATCTCACCTTCGAAGAGATGGCTACCTGTCGTACACACATAGAGGCGGTTCTTAACTCACGCCCTCTTACTCCTCATTCTTCAGACCCTAACGATTTTTCGGCGCTCATCCCCTTCCACTTTCTAATTGGACAGCCATTCTTATCAGTATAACATCCTCAGGTGATTGAAGCCAACATCACGCTACTGGATCGTGTGTGAAGAGAATCCAACACATCAGCATCTCTGGCAACGGTTTCCTACAGATGTCTGTCTGCTTATAGTGTTTGCATAAGCAATAAAAAACATAAATATTTCAAATAACTGTAATATATAAAATGAGATAATTTATTATAAAATGCATAGTATTAGATATGTTAAAGATAACAATATGTTACAGTATTAGAAACCGTATGAAGTTACAGTTACACAAATATCACATTGAAAGGTATAGCTTAGTTTTAGGAATAAGTTCAGTACAGTTGAAATAGTTCAAATATTAAAACATTATTTCTATATATTAAATTCTGTAACAGTTATTGAAATCTACTTCCAACAGAGTTAATTCAATATCAAGATTTAAGTACTTAGGTACTTAGGTAACATGTGACGAATTGAATACATAAATTATTTAAAATAAAAACAGTTATATCACGGAGTTATTGCAACACGAACGAACAACTTTTATTTAACTAATTGGGGCAATATAAAATGTCACAAACAACTAACCGAAGTTAAGGTTGTTACGGACATACCAGCCGAGCTAAGTTGTGTGGAGTGCAAGAGCGAAGTCCAACCGAAGTGATGGTCAGTCCGCGGGACGGCGGGATCACGTCACGGCCACTCACGCGCAGCCGGTGCACGCAGCCCACGAAGCCGGGGATTCCTGACGCACCTGACAATCTGCGCCAAGGTATTGAACGAAGTGATTATCTTAATCTTATTTGAAAATCATTTAAAATGAATAGAAGAAGTGCTAACTTCGTAACGTTGTCCGGAGGATGACCAATGTAGATGTAGGGGTCGACGTCCAAGGAGCTCATGCGTCCCTGTGCCGAGCCTCTCGCCACTGACGATCCAAGCTTCAAAACAGCGTCTTTCTTATATCTCCTGGCAGACACTTTGGATCTGCCCTCAATTTTAACCTTTCCGGTATGCAATTCAAATGGCCCACTCCCGGCGTCCCACCGTAACACAGCTCTATTTTCCACAAATCCGAGCCACAAATGGTCCCTCGTACCAGAAGCACTCACTATTGCGCCTTTACTGCAAACGGCAGATACCTCAGCCCAAATATCGAAGCGTTGAGCAGGAAACCTCGCGCGAGCCATCATTCTCGCTTGGCCATCAAACAAGGGCACTTCATACATGTCACGGCCATTCTCCTCTAAATATTCTTCATTCATTGAATAATCTTCCACTTCATTAGAATCAAATTCTTCTACGACGTCCTCGATAACAGTTTGGCTTTTATTTTTGCTATACTTAGCACAATTCCCTTCGACGTTATTGTGTATGATACTAGTAGAGTGAGAATATGTTTTTTCTGCGAATTATCAGTTGAAGGATATTAAATCTGAATTATATTGATGAAATCAAGAATGCTACTACGAAAATTGATTCTACAACAAATCTAGCTTACAAATTTAGCGATATCCAATCGGTGGGAGTATATCGATACACGTCAACTCAGGTTCGGGGCTGTCGGGTTTGCCGCTATCGCTGGTGTCTACGGAAGCGTCAGTGAACTGCAATGTGTTGGGGCTTTGTTTGATGTATTCGAAGTCTCTGAGCGAGGTTCTGTCGTGTTCCAGGGGCGTGTCGGTGTGCGGGTCACTACTTTGCTGCGTGAGGGACGAGCGGTCGGATCTACTGGCGCGGCTACCTCGGCGCACGTGTGGCGCCTCCGGGCTGCAGGGCCCGAAGGCCTGCGCCACCACGTCGGCCTGCGTGCGACAGGCGTGCGTGCGCAGGTGGCAGGCGGACAGGTAGGTGCGGCCGTCGCTGCCGCACACGGAGGGCCCGTCGGCGGCGGGGCAGGACGCGGCGCCGCACTCGCACGCCGCCAGCCCGCTGCGCACCACGCAGTGCGCGCCGAAGTAGCACGTCATGTGTGCGCAGCTCGTGGCTGGCAGCTGCGTCGACTCCGCTGTTCAGAAAATAGAGAAATCACTCTTTTGTAGACACCGCACAAAAATCATCTCCTTTATGTTAACTAGGAGATATTATAAAGAGCTAATATTGATTTGTCTGGAACAGATCCGATTACTTCCCTAATTTAATTAAACTATAAAATTAAAATAATTTTAACTGTAACAATGTGGGGTTCCTGTGGGATTAGTCAGGAGGGCAAACTTCGGGAAAAGCAGGTTACGTATAAATCAATACTACTCACGGTCGAAGCATCCATTAGGGCCCAGAGTATGTTCATGGTTGGAGCAAACGGTGCACTTCTGTCCTTGAATGCCCGGCTTGCAAACACAGCGCCCGGTCATTTGCTCGCAATCCTCCCGCACTGACCCGAACGCCGAGCAACCACAAGCTAGACGACGGCGAGACAACAGTACTCATTTATCATTTTATATGCTACGACCAATAAAGAAATAAAATACCTTACTCTGGACAAACTTACCTAACTAAGTCCTAGGTAGTAAGTAACGCAATTGACCCAATTCTCCCCATAGAAGACACAAAACGTGATACTTAACATGTCTCCTAATCCCGTCATACTCACGTATACAACCAGTGTGGCCGGTGCCAGTGCCAATCCTGGGAAGTCCCCAATACCCAGGCTCGCATCGGTCACACTTCTGGCCGCCGACGCCGGGCCTGCACGCACACTGGCCTTCCTCGTCGCATTGTTCGTTGACGGATCCGAGCCGGTGGCAGCCGCACACTGCCGGACATCCGGCACCGCCAGGCCCTCTGGCCGCTGTAACACCGTCCGCGCAGCAACCGTGCCATGACTCCTGGCAGCCTTTCCTTTCAACAACTGCTTTATCTGTGTACAAGTTAAAAATTTGATGAAACAGAAGACGTCATCGTACAAACAGAAATTACTGGATTCATCACTACCTTGAGAAGAACATAAGTTGCAGAGCCTTTGTTGCAGCACGAGAACTACAACATGATGATAAAAAGTTCCTAGCTTTTTATCGAATGACTAATTTCAGTTTATCTGTTTCTCAACTTCTTGCACAAATTTAATATTTTCGTGCTCGTCGTCGTAAGAGACGCGACGCGCAGGCGACCAGCATGGCCGGTCGCACGCGACTAGTCGCGGACGCGTACGATATCGGTAGCGAAGTGTGCGAGCACCGATACAAATGTATGTATGTGCGATACTCCGCGGCGATTAGTCTCCGAGACTCCCTGATACTAGAATCGCCTGGGCGTATCGTAATGGGAGAAGGGCCTTAGGGGCGCTACATACTTAAACGGGCTGACATTAATGGACACAGCCGAGCGATAAAATCGAACATAATTATAAAAGAATGTTCGGGAAGAAGGAAATGTCGAAATACTTTCGAACCGAATGTGTCGACCCGCATATAGCCCGAATAGACTACCCGATCAGCACTAGCTGTAATACAATCATTTTGTATTTGAATGTGATGTGATCATTGATTCGGGTCGGCCTGGCAGTTCAACAAATACTTACTGCCGAACGATAGAATAGAATAGAGTATAAAAGAATACACATATTATATACATCTAGACACGCGGCAGCGTGCCCAGCCAAGTTAGTACAGAAAATATAGATGAAGAAAACATTACAAAGGGTGACATAATGGGCGACCTTATCGATAAATGCGATCTTTTCAAGACAACCTTTAAATGCATTTTAAAGAAAAACGGAAAGGGCAGTCTTAGGTGTACTATTTATAAATACAATAAGCACATCTAAACTAATATTATAATCTAACTAAACTAATTTTATAAAGAGGAAAGATTTATTTGTTTGTTTGTTTGTTACGATTTGGCTCAGAAACTACTCAACCGATTTTAAAAATTCTTTCGCCACAAGAATGCTACATTATTAACTTAAAACATAGGCTATATTTTATTTTCGACAAAAATAGAGATCCCTACGAAAATTGCAATAGTGTTACCCAAAGTAACAATTTTTTTGCCTAATAAATTCATTATGCTGAGAAAACTATTGATGATACATAAAAATAATGTACTACATGAATAAAGTACTTATTATTACCTATAAAAAAGTTCGCGAGGCTATAATTATGTCTAACTATTATAGTTAAGTCACAATGACCGCTTTTGTTCAACTTATTCAATCAAAACTCGCGTGGAATGGAAAAGTAGTGATTTTAGTCTCATGATATTAATCCTTATCCAGGATATGTAAATTACATTTTAAATTATTCAAATTAGACCTTTCGATCAAAAATTTGACGGGTATAATAATGCTCTAAGTAAGAAAAATGTTGCGGATTGAGCGACCTGGTGAGAATCTTAATGCTTAGAATGGTACACGGTCTCCTGTACAATGTACAGAAAAGCGAGCCCTTGGTATTTCAAGCTAGGGGTCGTAAACTGGGGGATGTGGCACCTGTGCTGCTTAACACTGTCGCTCTTCGAAGAGTGAGAGAGTTTAAATATCTCGGACGTGTGGTGACTGGGTATTTAAAAGATGATAGAGACATAGAAAGGGAGAGGAGAGCGATGGCGGTCCGCTGTAACATGTCGGCACGTAGATTTGCGAGGTGTACCTTGTTTAGAGGTAAAGATTACTCTGTTTAAAGCATTCTGCCAAACTCTCTACACCTGAAAACTGTGGGTCAACTTCACGCAGCGGGCCATCAACGCTCTCCGAATACTATATAAGAACGTGTTCAGGGTGCTGGTGGGGCTCCATCGCTGCTGTAGTGCATCTGCGATGTTTGCGTACGCGCACACAGACGGCTTTCACATTGTACTGCGGTGCCGCATCGCTTCGGTTATGTTCCGCACGCGTGGGTGCGCCAACATCATACTGAACGGGCTCAGCCACAAGTTGGAAGCCTTCTCCTTCTGGGGCACGCACAAGTGCGTGTGCCTGGGGCCCCGAGGCGGTTAATACTTAAATTAATTTTTAAATCTAACATAGTTTTTAACTCGTGCTAGTAACACTATTATGGACCAAATATGTGTGTGTGTTTTTTAACATTTTTTTATTACCTTTTTGACGTAAAAAACCCGGGAAGTAACGGTAACATGACTGATGTTTGTGCGTTACTTTAATCTACATACTTGTGATTCTGATACGTCATAATGAAGTACCTATTGAACAGCAGCTCCGCTAATGAAAACACAAGGTAACTTCATTATAAAATCATGTGTGATTTCTAAACATCAGACGACCGGCACCATCATGATCGGTAATGTCTTTCACTTTGACTACCATAAATAGATCACGCAAATATGTAAATTGCTCGCATTTGTCTTGTGAGCAATGCAACTTTCTAAATAAATTATGCAGACAAGTATATCAGTAGGTATATACTAAGCCATGTTTAGTTTGTGTACATACTTTCTGGTTGGTATATGCTGGTACAAGTTCTATTTTCTCTGGCCATTCGGTCAACGGCCTATGGTTTAATTAAGATATTAAATTATCTGCATGACTTTCATACCGCTTATTCTAAAATGTTCTCTTGTATGGCAATTATTTAAGTAAAATACTGAAATTAAGTCACACAAATTAAAATACTTTTCCGATTAGAAGCTTATCTGAATAAAAAGTCGATTGCAAGACATAATTGTGCACACATATATAGGTGTACCTTGTTACTTAAAATAGGTACACCTTGTACATATCAACATATTATGCCTTGCAATATTCTTTTTAAGTAGGTACTACTACATACTGACTACTACTACAAATATAACTCTCTTAGGCAAATGTACTCCTTCGTCAACCACAGCTACCAGCAGGTAACAAAATAAACAAATACAAGTATTTGTTAGTCGCCAATACTAAAGAAGACGTAGTAGTTACCTTTCCTACAACACCGAGCAGCTTTAGCAGTGTGATGGCAGTAGCTGCCAACGGGACAGTCCTTCCTATGAGGACCACCACCGCAGTCGATGGGTCTGCCTTCAGCATCAGTCAACGGTTCGTCGTCACCACATGGCCTGAACTGAGAAAACATTAACGTAAATTTAATATCCTTTTACTCGTACCGTATATGAGAAACATCATACAATAGTACCATATCACACTTATAGAATAGTACCATCAATAGACTACTGGACTGGGTTCCGTACCAAAACAAAAAGGCCGGCCAAGTGCGTGTCGGGCCACGCGCAGTATAGGGTTCCGTAGTTGCACGTCACAGTTGCCGACTGAGAATGGTGCATTAAGTTTACTTAGGTTTAACAGTTAAAAACGGAAATTTGTACGAAATTTTCCTTCTCCAAGAACATTTTATAGGTTGGTCTACTATTACTCGTTAACTTGTAAAGCCTACTTCGCTGTGATAGATTTCATTAAAAAATCGTTTTATGCTACTATCACTTAATTTTTTTTACATCTCCAAAAACTACCGTTTAGCTGGCAGGGAGGGGATACACTTGACTTTGAAATTAACAAACGGATCCTTGGATGGAAAAATGGTTTTAGCACACTCACAATATTTTTAACGACCTATTCAACAATATACCGTGGGATATTTTTTTTGAGATTTTATTTTACCACTGTCGGCGTGATAAATATACCTACCTGTATTTATAATAATAGTGTGTACTGTGGGTAAATGGATATTTAAGGTTTTTCTCTAGCAAGATCGTGTTTTACTTCATGGTGGCAGCGATAATTCGAATTACGCTTTCGGAAGTAACAAAAGACGATACAATCGTGTCAAATAGTGTGTATTAGTGATAGGCCATCCGTATAAATATGGAACACGCGAGACCTCCAGCCGAATTAGCGTTAGAAGGGGGACGCGCAAATCGGGCAGTCGCGTGGCGGAAGTGGCTCAAACAATTTAAGGTTTTTCTAAAGGCGTCAGGAGTATACAAGGAAGACAAAGGTGTACAAGCCAGTTTGCTCATCAACCTAATAGGCGCAGACGGATATGATATAAATTCTACTTTCAAAATTAAGGTGGAAAGACAAGATGACGACATCGATGTATTGATTCAAAAAATTGATGAGCATTTTGGCGCAAAAAGCAATACAACAATGGCGAGATTCAGGTTTTTTACACGAAATCAGATGGAACCATGTACCAAATTCCAACTTTCTAGTGCTAAGTGTCTCTGAGCTAAACCGCGGGCAGCCACCCGGCTGCAGTATCGCCCTATCCACCCGGACAGGGCGAACCGAAACTATAAGGGTTCCTTGTTGACTACGGAACCCTAAAAAGGAACCTTAAATGGTGCGACTTAGTCGGTCACAGCTGGATGGATCATTTGATGCTGATGTTAGTAGGTAGCACATCTAACGCTTGCGAGGCCAAATATTAAAAAAAACATGAATTCAGTAATAACTAATAAATAAAAACCTAAAACCTATGACTCGCAACTGCAAGTGAAACAATTTATCATAAACGTCATAGCAAGTTTATAATGGAAGAGACTTCTCTTCCATAAAACTAGTGCGTAACAGGTAAGTTTCAACTCTTTCACCACTCCCTACAAATAAATATGTAAGAATAAATAATTCCAGTACCTCTAACCCTCGACACAAGGGCAGGGGTCGCAGCCTCAAGTCCTCCTGTCTGCGACATGCTTCCAGCTTCATGTGGCACAGAGTGGGGTACAGCCTGAGGTCGGACGCGCACACGGGAGCTGATTGTGTGGCTGCGGCAGCTGCGGCCGCGCAGTCGAACAGACATGCACACCTGAGGTAAAGTTATAAAGTAGACACAATAGAATATAGAACACAGGGTGAATTTTTCAAGTTGGCGTGGATGGCCAAATCCGGCACTACCATAACTTGAAAAATTCACTTTGTATACAACGTGTAACAGAATAACCTCTTAAGGGGTCGTTGTACGCAATCATTATTAACAACTTTCATTATGGGACCAAAACCGAAAACGCGAAAAAAAACGACTTCCCCATACATTTCTGTACGTATAACACGACAAAATGTATCGCGATTTCGGAGTCGTATATATATAGTAAAAGTTGTTCATAATTATGAGTAAAATGACCCCTTAAGAGGTATTGCGTTTATTCTGTTACACGTTGTATACTTTATTGTACACAACTAAAATCTTCATCACACAGCGACAGCGATATCTAGCAGACAACCTTTGGATGGTTTGATTCGATTTTATTTGATTTGATGGACTGAAAGAACTTCTCTTCGTTTCGTTCCGAGAAATTGTGGATTGGCATAAACTGGCGACCAATCAGAATACAGTTCTACAATTTTTCCTTTTGGTGTGATAGTAAAATTGGAAACATTGCCCCTCATTGGTCTGCACGTGTACGCCACAGAGTTACGTGAGTAAATGATTTATTTGAAGTGAACGTTTTGAATCTTGAATCTTTGAAGCACAGGCCTATTATTATGCATGAGGAACGGCAAGAGAAGACGCCTTCCGGCTGACTAATGAAGGCTCACCTGGGCTGTCCACTAGAGTCGACCGCGCACGTGGCTTCGTAGGCACACTGCACGCGCGCGCACACCGCCGCGCCCGACGCCACCTCGCTCGAGTTCTCGTTCTCATCTCCCCCGCGGATCTCGTTCGTCAGATCTGTGTACTTCGAAGATCTGTTCCCATCTGAAAAAGTTTTTAATTTATATTTTTTATATTATACATACCTACGTTCCAGTTAACATTTATTTATCTTCCCGAATAATGGCCGTGTTTAGTGAACACGAATTAGGTGAGAATTCACCTTAAGAGGAGGAAGGTGGTCCTCCTTTATGATGACCAAAGATCCTAACTTTAGCGTGTCTTTGCTGGTATGCCACTTGGTCCTTTGCTGCAGCTCAAACACAAACTCCTTACTCCAACGAGCCCAAAAATGCTGGCGCAGCTGTTCGATCCGTTAGAAACGACAATTAAGCAGTGGAGTAGTTCTAGAGATCTTGCTGCGGGAGTGACGTCAGCGGCCGGCCAATAAGAAAATGACCTGGAGTCAGCAACGTGACACCATGTTCCAAACATTTTTTGTTTTTTAAGCGTCCTCTGTCGATATTTAAATGATTATCATGACCCACGATTTTGAAAAAAAAGAACAATATGGCGACTGGAGGCTATGTCATCTCCCGTAGAAAAATGTTCGAACCCTTTAGCTTGACGTCTTTTGTTCAGTCACGTTGCTGGCGTATATCTTCTCGGCAAACTCCACAGTATTATTATCCAAGTCCATTGACTTTAAATCTTCATGCATGTGATTACCAATCCGGGTGGGTAATGGACCATAATGTTGGGGAATTTTAGGTCTCTTCAAAGAAACTCCAAATATGTTGATATTTAGTCAAACTTGAATTGCCTCGATGACGACCAAAAATTTGGCGTTGGCGTTGGCGCGAACATTAATCTTTACATCGTTGAACGATCAGCCCAGTTAGGACTAAATGCACTGAAGCATCGTTATTTTTTCTTATTCTTCTGTTACCCGTATTCTTCAACTAATGCTGAGTTAGGCTACGTCAAAACGCACGAGAAAAACCTAAAGGTGGTCCACATTTGTGACATTCTATTGTGACATGGCTTCGTGACCGTGTGTCTGCAACGCGTGTCTGTACTGTTGATGTGAACAATAGATCTGTCACGCGATCAAAAGTCACGACACCATAATATCGGTGCTCCACCCCGAACTTGCGAAATATTGATAATCACAGTGAAATATGTATGTGTCGCATCCAAATAGCTTAATCCGCCGTTTAATGGTTTGCCCAGCCTAGATTTATCAGCGACCTAAGTGACATCTATGGTCCAATATCGTTTAATGACTTTCCCATGTCACTTAAGTCGCTGATTAAACGGCGCAGTTCAATGAAAAGGCTAGGTCTTATGAAACGGCTGATTAAGCCAGTTGGCTGCGACATATGTGTCACGAGATAGTGTGGACGGTGCATTTTTTATGTTTATGATCCAATAAAAGTGGATCTTTTTCAAAAGATGAGACTAAAACCACCAGTGTTCCTTCAACGATGATGTAATGACATACTTACTCCACCTGGCAGCTGTACGCGTAGGTGTGCCGGTCGTCACCACGCACAGGCAGGCCCACCACCCAACTACAAGCCGCTTGGCAGCTGATAGCAGTACAAAGACAGCACCTCTCCTGCAGGACCGTTCTCGTCCTGCTCCGTACAGTCACCGTGGTAGGCCAATTGGGGCGGCGCCCGACCCCGCGCACTCGCCTCACAGGTAGCGCGGCTCAGCGCACAGGGGTGTGCGTAGTTGCGCCGATCAACGCCAAACGCCGTCTGATAAGTGCACGCGCAGTAGATAGACAGGATCTCACCTGCAGTGCCGTTCTCGTCCTGCTCCGTACAGTCGCCGTAGTAGGCCACTTGGGGCGGCGTCTGCCCGCGCGCACGTGCCTCACA
>NDFZ01005065.1:255414-269716 GCA_002192655.3 Mamestra configurata | reverse complement strand
TGCCTCACAGGCGGCGCGGCGTAGCGCACAGTGATGTGCGTAGGTGCGCCGGTCGTCGCCACACACGGGCTCCCGCGCCGCGCCGCCGCACGCGGCCTGGCAGCCACACGCGCCGCGCGCGCACCACGACCCCGCCGGGCACACGACATCCGCACAAGACTCTGCCACAATTAAGGAAGTATCGGTTGATAGTATACTCTTTTTAGAAAGAGTGCAAACTTTTGTTATTACTGCCAATGTGAAAAAGACGCCCAAGCTGAGAGACTGTACATAATGATAATATATTCCCCACGTGAATCAAATGACGGTTTTCAACGCAGTTATACGAAAAATTCAGTCTTCCCTTCTTATTCATCGTTATTCAATCTGCCTAGTCTTTTCCCAAATGCGCGAGGTCGGCTTCCATTGTAACCGGATGTAGCTGAAAAGTCGCTTCATATAAAATACTGAATACCAGATTATATGAAGTGACTGCCTATCTGACCTCAAACAATGTGTCGAGGTCGGCTTGTTGTGTAACCGGATGTAGCTAGTAACGGGTAATATATAACTGGTTTCGGATTTTTCTGGCTTTTCAAGTGACAGTCGGCACCAGCGGCTTAACGTGCTTTCTGAGGCACGGAGGACTTGCTATGTTATAGATAGTCACCAATCTACGGACCGACCTCGGCAAGCGCAGCAATTAGGGTGCTGGTTCAATGCCCTTAACACTTATAATGACTTACCGCACGACCCCATATGTTTGATATGAATACGCCTCTTCTCTCTACAAGCCGTGTCACGCAAAGAGCAAACGCTGCTGTAAGTTTTATTATCCGTACCGCAGACTTCTTCCGTTTCCTGCAACCGTCGAAAATTGTTGTTGGAAAATTATTCAAACCAACCGGGATGATTGTACTACGAAAGCCACAATACTTACAGTGCCTTCTTCACAGTGCTTGGGGCAAACGCAGCTAGCTTCAGAAACACCGTCGCTCTCGCAAACGGCGTAGAACTCGCACTTCTTGTTTTCACACCCGTCTATAATATAAATATTCCATTTAAGTATTTACTTTCTGTAACATATTCAAAACAATCGATCAATCTACCTAGCCTTTTCCCAACTATACAATATAATATGAAATTATGTTAAGGTAACTAAAACTATTTTGGGGTCGGCTGCCAGTCTAACCAAATTCAGCTGAGAACCAGTATAATAACCATTTTGAGAAAAAAAGCTTTAAAACATAAAAATAGTAGACCACTGATATCGAGAGAAGGTTCGAAACTACCCGTGTAGGTCGCCAGAAAAAAGACACTAAGCAAATCAAATCGAGGTGAATAATTTTGTCTTCCGAATTAGGCTCTCGATTCAACCTTGCAAAGAGAACGATGGTGATCGAGGCTTTCAGAAACAAGGCCGGCAAACAGATAACGACTATCGGCACAATGACAGCCGAATTCACATAATTTTGTCTCGTATACTAAGTCAAGTTATTTGATTTGTTTCTGCTTCTCAGTTTTCAAGAAAGTCTCCGGAGGTCTGCTCCGTTTAACACCGACTTCCGAAATTATAGTACCGAAGTTTTTGTTTTTTTAGTTTAGAAGTTCTTTTTAAAAGTTTACAGTGCAAGCATATTTTGAGATCGATAATTGTAGAAGAAAGAAAACAAGAACTAAGAAACCACGGCAAAATCCTCTAAATCAAAGTTTATTTTATTGCTAGACCCGATCAAATGTGTTCATGTACAGAGTGCGACTACATGTAAAGTAGTCTGGGAGAGTTCAGAACAGGCTTTTGATGACAGTGGGTTATATAGGAGAGTAGCCTTGCTAAGAGACTTTATCACGACTACATTGGAATCTTATCGGAACGCGGATGATTTTGTGAATAAGATAATGTCGATCAGCTCAGAAACATATATAAATTTGACATTAATGACGAATGGCACTGATGTTAACCGGATTACCTGAAGCTTATAAGCCCGTGATTATGGGATTGGAGAGCTCGGGCATTAGTGTGATTATTTTTCCGTTGTAACCCGGCTGTGTTTATTTGAGAAAACACCTAAAGCCTCGTTTACGAAGACGCGGTGCGTCCCGCGTCGCATGGTGGGGGGCTTGAAGAGTAGCGGTGCCCGCTGCGTCGGACGCGGCGGTCATTGGGAGCGCTCAAACTCCTCATGTTGACGGACTGCACGGGCTTCATCTTGGGGGCTGATTGTGATTGCCCCAATTTCTGGTAATGGATCGCACGCTCGCCCGACCTCTCGAATCCAATCACCTTCGGTATGACTGATCATCAAAATAATTTGACAACTGCGAATCCAGAGCTACCAGCACTCTATTTTTTTTATGCAAGGGCAAACGAGGTAAGCGTGGTCTAAGATCAGGCGGCAGGTAGCGATATTGCCGAATAGCACACTCCAAACCACTCCTCAATTCCTTATTGCACTGGGTCCTTAAGTTTGTAACCCTGTCATTACTCTCCTCATCAGCGTGGCAAGGAATTTGGGTTGACTGTGGTGGTGCCACAGCCTGCGACGGAGGAACAATGACACGATTACTCATTTCAGTTTGGAGGCGATCAAGCACACTGTCAGCCAACATACGGTTACGCTGGATGACGCGCACCTGATCCGACAGTCGTTGGGCCGTTTTCTCAGCTCTTTGGCTGGTTTCGACCACATTTACGGGCCAAGCCAAGTAAATGTAGCATGTGGTCTTTAATGTGTTGTGTGATGAGGTCCTACTTCGTTCTCTTCCCTCTGCATGAATTTCCTGACAATCCTACATGTATTTAGAATCGCAGCCTTTTGCAGTGTTATTTAGAGGGTTTCTTTAAGGTCTAATAATTTTAAACTATGGAGGAGATGATTTGGAATAACGCCTGTGGTGGAATGTACTATTCGAACTATATATACCCTTTCAAGTCGCCAGATTCTCATAACTTCATCTTTGAGTTCTGCGTATTTACTAATTTTTTCAGTGATTGTCTTTGGACGGATGTGCCAGATACCAGCTTGATGCCCTTGAGTCAATTGAGAAATGAGCCAAGAGGATCATCGACAATGATAGGCTCGTCGAGTCGAAGCTCCAAAGTCTTGAGCATCGAGCCGAGTTGCTAGCCTGTCGGTTTTCTATCGGTTGCATTTTTGGGAGTGTGCGACGGAATTGCATAGTTTAATTCCACCCGTTCCATAATCGGACCACAAGACGTACGGCGATGCGACACCGGTACATCCCACCCACACGCACAAAACGTTTTGGGAACATATTCATTGCGCATACAGCTAAAAAGTGGAATTCCCTGCGCAGAGTCTGTGTTTTCTGATAGCTACAACGTGGGAGTCTTCAAGTCAAGAGTGAATAGGATGAAGGTGGAGCACGCCTAGAAGTAATTCTAGGCGTGCTCCATCTTCGACCACATCATCGCTTACCATCTGATGAGATAGTGGTCAAACGCGTAACTAACAATAAAAAAAAAAAAAAACGTTGCCTCTTTTTTTCCAAATCATCATCACTGTAAACATATATCATCTGACAATGTCATAAATCATTTGAAAACGTCATCAATCATCCGACAACGTAACAAGTCATCTTAAAACGTCACACACAATCTGACATCGTCACACATCTGAAAACGTCACATTCTATCTGACAACGTCCTAAGTCATCTGACAATGTCACAAATCATGAGACTTCACAAAATATCTGAAAAAGTCACAAACTATCTGAAAACTTCACGGAAAATCTAAAAAAAACAGATCATCAGACATAATCACAAACTATTTCACAACGTCACAAACCATCTGGAAGCGTCACATATGATCTGGCAACATCACAAATCATTTGGCATGCGAGATGAGGCCGCGCCGTGTCAACAAACACATGTGACTCACTGCAGGGTCCGTCGTAGAGCACCTGCACGTCGCGCCGGTGCCGGCACGCCTCCAGCTGCAGCTTGCAACGGTTGCCGTACGAGATTCCGTCGGAGCCGCATACGGGCGCGAACTCGTTGGAGCAGCGCGGACAGCGGCACACGCCCCGCCCGCCGCTCGCCACGCACTCGCCGCCGTGCGGACACACACGGTCGGCGCACACGCCGTTCGAACCTGGAATGTAATATAATGCAAGATAGTCGGTAAGATGAAATTCCGATAATTTATTTTTCATGATAATCATGTTCTGTTCAGCTCTTGATTTTACACTGGTCAGTAACATTAGCTTTCATAGGTACATTCAAATATTCAATAGAAACTTACCGCAAGCCCCTGCGTGCAGCACGCGCAGCTCCCGGCCTAGCAGGCAGGCGGCGCGGCGCAGCTCGCACTCGCTGTCGTGTGAACGGGCGTCGGAGCCGCACACGGGCCGCAGCACTGGCTCGCACGGCGCCGCGCACGCGCAAACCGCTCCGCCGCCCTCCACGCGGCACTCCGCACCGTGACGACACTCCACTTCCGCGCAAGGGTTCACACCTTAAATTATTTCGCAATTGAATTATATTTCACATAACTTGGTAGAAAAGGAGCTGTGAAAACTTACATTTTAACGGTGACGAATTCTTTAAGGCTGGGATGATTTAAGGAAGTCAGAAAAATGTTTAACTTACCACCAGGGTAGGGTAGTCCAAGTCAGTCTCTTAACGCCAACTTACCAGAACTACACTGTCCTTTAAAAATTATCTTCAGCTGTTTTCTGGCACGGCAGGACTCCCGATGCATCTGGCACTCGTTAGAGTAGGTCTTGCCGTCGGAGGCGCACACAGGGGAGAACTCTAATGGACACGGCTCGGCGCAGCGGCAAGACGGGGAGCGGCGCTCGTCCAGCTGGCACACCTCGGGGTCGGGGCAGGTGATGCCGGAACAAGGATCTGGAAACAAGATGTACCAAGATAATGAGCGAGTTATCTTTTTAGGTAATTTATTAATATGAACCACTAGTGTCATTCTGTAAGAATCTCACATTGAAAACGTAGGTGTGATTAACAAGAAGTCAGCTGTCAATCCTTACAATCAAGATGCAATGATAGCTTACCTCAAGCTCACTCCACCTAAGTTTTCACGGTGAAATTTAGACGGAATAGACCGGCTGATGTGAGGAAGGTATACCTTAGGGAGGCAGAGACGTGGCTACCTTCATAAATAGGTACCTTCATAAGTTCATATTAGCAAAGTAACATTTCACTAGCTGCGTCTCTGTATTCCAAAATAAAAACTTTTTACTTTTTTAGCTGATACTTTACTCAGCGCTGCCTCGTTGGTCCCAGTAGCCGCATACGTGATTGCGGAGCCGCTAACCTTGGTTCCTGGGATCGACCTAAATGTTATTCGGTTTTTCCATGACTAATTTCTGAGTAACAGCTGAATCTGTCTTTGAGCTCGGTTGATAGCAAAACGATCGTCGAAATTGGGTACCTACCAGTCACCTTTCCCTAGCGTGCATGATGATATGTTATGTATGTAGATATTTTTATCCAAAACAAGTCGCCGGTATAAAATACTCACCACATTTACCGTAATACTTGAAAGTTATATTGGTATTGGATTCGCAGGCAGCTCTTCGCATCTCACATTCGCCAGGGTAATCGCGGGCGTCGCTTGCGCAGAGGGGTCGCGAGCCCTCGTGGTCGCCGTAGCTGGGGCAGGCTGTGGGGCACTCGCAAGTGTGAGTGCGTCCATCGGCGGCGGGCCGGCACTGAGCACCCGGCCCACACGTCACGCCGCGGCACGGGTCCGTTACGTCTTGTCATGACAAATTGAGGACATCAGACATAAAAGATTGAGTTTAGTTTTACAATGACCTTTAAAAGGTATACTGAAAGAGATTTCTGTAAAAATAGTTTTTCTTTTCCTTCTTCGTATCTGTTTGTTAAATGTATGTGCCTACGTAAATTGTTAAATAATTAAGGAATACCATATCTAACGGAACTATTAATGGTTTCCTACTTAACTAGTTCAAGTAATACTACTAGTTACACTTTTTAAACACAATCGTCAACTGGCACCTATCCCACTGCAGTTCGAAAAGTAGTTTATTTTACTCTAAATGTTTTTATTGTTTATATTTAAAGGTAAAGGGGCCTTCCCCAAAAACTCTGTATCACCCAAAAGTTAACTGGTAGAAAATACCTAAGTCATTAAGTTTAAATAAATAAGTAAGTAATAATTCGCGAGCCATTTCTAACATATTTTTTTACTAATTGTAAGGTAATCGTACGCTTCACAAGTCATTTAAATAAAGAACTTGTTAAAGAAGTTAGTGCCTTATTTAATTATTTTATAAATACTAGCACTTCGCCCGCTATTCGTCCGCGCAGATTTAGTACTTTCCTCTGCAAACTTCGACACCCCCGACCCCCTTGAAGGGTTAAGGGTAATCTTGCAATATTAATAGTTGCGATCTTTATTCTTTACCTACAGAGTTATTTTCACAAAGTTTCTAAATCGTTCTAAAGCTTTGTCATGCATTCCATTTTTACCCTTTTTACCCCGATGGACGGATTTTTAACGATTTTTCGTAATCAACCCCTGATTACGAAAAAATTGTTACATCCGTTTCCGTTTCAAATATTACACTTAAATTTGTTTATACCAATATACAAGTAAATAGAGTTGAGTTAAGTACTAACATAGTTCACATAAAACTTCATAACCCCTTTACACCCCTTTAGTGGTTGATTTTTGAAATTTAAAAATACGTACTTCTCATTTTTTATCAAGATTAGTAATGCCGAGTTTCAACTTTATCGGAACAAGCGTTAAGATTCTTCCATACAAACTTTACCACCCCCTTAAAACCTTTTGGGGGGTAGTTTTGAAAAATGAATTATGACGTTATTTATTATTCATTTAGGTTAGTATTCCTGCCAAGTTTCAAGTTTATAAACCCAAGGAATAAGATTCTTCCATACAAACTTGAACACCCCCTAAATCGTATTTTGGCGGTACTTCTGATGATCGGTACAATATTTGCAACCGAACAGCTCAGCACTTTTGGCTGCGTTCATTTCCATAAATGCATGTATCGAAACTATCACCAGTTAGTACGTGTTCGACTACCAATCGCGTAACTCAAATCAAACCATCTTAGTGCCTTTTTACCTTAGATTTACCATTTTATAATTATAATTGATTGTGGTGTTCAATATAGTTTTTAAACAATATTAGTTCGTATCATTCAACCAGTGATCGTAAACTTACTACCAAACCATATCAACCAACTTAACCAAATAACAACCAATCCGAGAGTTAGTGCCAAACCACGCAGGCACTAAATTCTACATGGTCCTTCGAGCATTAAGGGCCTCGGTTCGCGAAGTACAGTGAAGTGTTTTGCGCCGAGACCTTGCAACCAGTGTTTAGAGTCTTACCACTAGGGAAAGTAGCTAGGCAGTCAGATCAACTTGGAAGAAATTGGGGCAGCTGTCGCGTAAGGAGAATTATAAGGTCAGACCAAACCAAACCAACCAACCAATGATGACAAATACACTTCTCATCAAAAAAATCGAAACACCTCGCAGTTTATGATTTGATAAGGATTATCAGAAAAATGTGTATATTTAGGAATAAATGTAAAATGTCATTTAATAGTGAGTAGTATGAGGTTTTTAAATCCTAATGTTAATGTTCTAAATTCAAATTAAGTCTTCATAGGTTTCGTATTTTGTATAATGAGTAATTTTTACCCTGTATGGAATATGAAGGAAATGGGTAAAACAACACGCGTAAATGAAAAAAAATGTAAGAAACGTTTATTTAATAACTTGTATTCCCTCCGCGAGCTCTTATTACTGCTTCCATACGGTTCTTCATCGATCGGATGAGAGTCACGATCACATGTTGTGGTATATTATCCCATTCCTCTTGGATTGCATTTTGCAGCTGGCTAAGTGTTTCTGGGGCTGGATCTCTTGCTCGAATTCGTCTCTTTAATTCATCCCATAGATGTTCAATGGGATTCATGTCCGGGCTTCTTGCTGGCCATACCATAATGGAGATACCGACTTCGGTAAGATAATCTCGTACGACGCCCGCGGTGTGAGCTCTAGCATTGTCGTGCATGAATATGAAGTCGTTGCCAATAAAATGTGCATAGGGCATCACATGAGGTTCAAGACACTGTTCGATGTACCGATGAGAGTTTAGTGCAGGCAGCCGTGGCCCAGATACAAAGGCAAGTTCTGTCTTACCGTCGGCGCTGATTCCTCCCCAAACCGTCCACGAACCGCCACCATAGCTGACCTTTTCTTCAATGCAGCATTGTGCAAAGCGTTCTCCATCTCTTCTGTAGACCTTGTTCCTTCCGTCGTTACCATACAGCATAATTTTACACTCATCAGAAAACAGTACTTTGCTCCACTGAAGGTATGACCAAGTTAGGTGCTCGCGTGCAAAGTTAAGGCGCGCTCTTCGATGGTCTGCAGTTAATTTCGGCCCATTCGCTGGCTTATGCGGTGCCAATCCGCGTTCCTTCAACCTTCTTCTTATTGTAGAGTCACTTACAGCTACTCTTCGTACAACGCGAAGCTGCTGCTGCAGTTGAAAAGCGTTAAGGCGTCGATTTCGTAAAGAGGTTGTTACAATAAATCGATCATCTCGCTCAGAAGTGACCCGATTCCTGCCAGATCCTGAACGGCGCGTGAACGAACCAGTCTCCCGATAGCGTTTGTAGACTCTATGAACAGATGATAAGCTTAGATGCAATCTTGCAGCCACAACACGCTGACTAAGTCCAGAATCCAGCAATGCCACCACTTGGGCGGCTTCTGCGGGCGAAGTATCCATATGTTTTAGAAAAAAAAGTTTTTTCAGACGTCCCAAAGTCACAGTAAATGAAATAAGAAACAAAAAGTTTAAAGACAAGCGCTAATTTTAGTTTTTAAACGAGAAACGTACTCCAACCCTAAATACACATTTGTCTCAAAACAGTGATTAATTTCATTTATAGGATAAACAAATGAAATTCTAATTTCGAATTTTGATTTTTTTCTTCTTACTGTAATGACCAAACTGCCAGCTACACAATAATGTTTTTTTTTTCATGGAATTAATTCTCTTTTGTAAAAAATTAGGACAAAAACAATAAAAACGAAAGTGTTTCGATTTTTTTGATGAGAAGTGTAGTTTATAATTCACTTAGGTCCGTATTCGTTTCAAGTTTATAAACCTAAGCAATAAGATTTTTCATAATATAAACTTCAACTATTTCACTCTTTACGGGGGGAGTTTCCTAAAATCTTAGCAGACGTCTCATGCTTATAATCTATTTCTATGCCAAATTTCATCTTCATTATATGTTAAGTATTTTTCGAGATTTCGTGATTAAACAGTACGTGAATGAATGAGTGAGTGACCTTTCGCTTTTACATATTATTATAGGTATGGATTTATTTTTCTCAAAATGTATTTATTTTTTCTCCGTTAGTGTGTTGGAAAACGTCGTTTGATGCAGTAGCCGTGAGCATTTTGATGTTTTACGACAAAGAGTTGGTACGTCAATTTCTTCGGACGCTATGACAAAGTTTGCTCACTTATATCAAAATGACAACTACTAGTGCTCTAGTGCTCATCGCCAAACACCATCTTTAAATCATGTTACCAGTTAGGTACCTACTACAAATAACGCACGGTTCATTCATGTTGGTGACTTATATGAAATCTATTTTGCCTTCAGTTCGGTGGGAACAATCTAGTTTCGTAATGAGAAGAGTTCTTACCACTAGGGAACAGGTAACAGCAGTCAGCAGCCGCCACTAACAGTGACAGCACCCACAGTGACAGCACCCACAGCGCCACGCTCACCATGGTCCGACAAGGTCGCCACGCTTGGCCCTGCTTGCTGCCACCATCACACATCGTATATTCGCATTGCACTTTTTCTACGAAAACATTACGATTTAACGCCAGTCCAGCCTGCACGATACCTGCACGAACCTACGTAGGTAAGTTGTGCAAAGCAGGATGCAATCGTAATTTATTTATAATTCAGTAGTATTGCGATCAAACACGACATTAGGTTTTGCTTATATTTAGGTACAAGTAAACTTAATTAGTTATTATGATCCACTTGAAACCCAAAACGTAGCAGTGTAGTAAGAAACTAACTCACCCCGTATTCGTTTTTTGCATGAATAAGTACAACCGATGTTTGAACACCACGTTTATTTATCTAAAAGTAAAACATAGAAGCTATTTAGATTCTGCGCACAAGGCGTCATCGTAGTCGCGATACCCCGTCAATCGTCAGAGGGCTACTGAAGCACTTGTCTGAATGAACTTTCGGTCATGCGCACTGCGATATGCCCATCGGAAAATAAACTAATTTGATGTGCTATACGAGGTGACTGGTAATTGAGTGCGTTCATTGAAATGGGTTATAGGTAGGTACTAGATCTATTTGCAACGATTTTGATCCAACTTAGGGGTTGTTTTCAAATCGAGGTGTTGAAGATTTTTTGGAAATTATCTTCCTCACGAATGCAAATTGTGAGAAATCTACTATACACTAGATAATAGGTAAATTTATACTTACTTGTTAGCTCATGAATTAATAAATTCATCACAAAAAGGCACCTTAAGAAATAAAGCATCCGCGTCGTAAAGTTCAAGCTATGAAAATTTCTTGAAACATGTCTTGCTAAGTACCTACCTATCCATTCTTTTAGGAAAATACACTTACTTTACACTTTCAGTACCTAGGTAGAAAGTTTCAGCTAAAATGATCTTACACAAGTTGGTAAGAAGAATAAGTATGCCTATGTGAAATATCAGGTATTTCACATAGGCATACTTGAGATATGAGCAAATGTCTTTTTGGCAGCGTAAGGACTGAGGGACCTCGTTTCTGGTTTTATAACATTTAAACCGTATCACTTCATTTATTGTTTTACAGGGCATTAGGCCACTTCTACAAATAATTGAGAACAAAATATTTTTCGTAAACATAACAGGATTGAAAACTTTAAAAAACTTTGTACGTTCATTGATCGTGCTGAATTTTGGAGGCGGTAGGTCACAAGGTGCCAGGTCGGGACTGCAAGGAGGATGACTCACTAACTCCACACCTTCGATAAACAAATATTTGATTGTCACAGTGGAAAACAGTGGCAAAGGATGGGGATTCAGCAGGAAATGCTAATCGAAGTCTTTCCGAGTTCATTTTAATTTCAAGTTGCCTATCTTAAACCTCAAAGTTAACAAATCGTATTCAGGATACTAGGACTAATCTATCTAAACTAATATTATAAAAAGGGAAGATTTGTTTGTTTGTTTGTTACGATTTAACTCAAAAACTACTTGACCGATTTTAAAAATTATTTACCGTTTGAAAGCTAAATCTTCACCGAGTAACAAGCTTTATTTCCTGAAATAATTAAAGATCCCTACTAAAACTTGAATAATGTAACCCAAGGTGTAAAATAAATTGTCATAAAATGTCCTTCATCGCATGCGCTGCGAAAACTATTGATGATAGAACAAAACAATGTACTACAATATTAAAGTCCGCGCTAGCATATGCCTATCTCCGACGGATAACTCACAATAACTGCTTTTACTATTAAAATTTTAGATTAAAATAATGAATTTTTGTGAAGCTTATTAACCCATATGGTATCTAAATAAATGTGTTTGTTACAATGACAATTTAATATAGAATATTTGTTTAATATTTGCGCCCTTGACTATATAATTTAAACAAATATTCGCGCGGCAGTCATTCGGTCCGGCCGTCGCGTCGCAATGTATTTAGGTACATACATGAGGATTCTGGCCTGCAGAAATTCAAATTCAAAAATTTAATGGATTGCACCATTACGTTTACAAGTAAGTACAAGGTCTTATTATATATTTAACAGTAAGAGATACCTATAGTAGGTAATTCTCACTTTAATATAATCTAAACTAATAATAGATAATGAAGTGAAGTGATGAAGTTTTTAGGGGAGGACATTATTGCTTGCTTCAGTTTACGTGGAAATTGGTATGAACTAACTAAAAGTGGAATAATTAAAACGGGATGAATGGGGTGAATAGTTGCGCTAATCCTGAGACCACTGAATCAGCAACCGAAATGGCTGGAAATTAATGAAAATCGTTGTACAAATTTCCTAAAATTAACATTTAAAAGTGTGTGAAGGGGGTGTTGAAGTTTGTGGAATAAGTATTAAGTACTTACCTACTAAATACGTGCGGACGAAGTCGCGGGCGAAGTGCTAGTTGAGGATATAGCTTTAAGTGTTCATTTTCATTACGAAACTAAATCTCAAACTTATGCGGATATGACACAATATCATTTTAATATTACTAAGTTACTTATATAAGTAACCAATTTGTAATTTTTTTATTTAAGTATAACAATATTTTTTTCAACACATTTGCTCAAAAAATGTATTTACGAAGCCTGTATACATTGTTCGAAAATTAAAAATTACGAATCATTCAATAGAACGTGCGGTAAAATAGGTACTCTCATCTAAGTACCTATTTTATCGCACTCTTCGTTGTATAGCGACGTGCGTATTCTCTACGGTTTTTTTTTTTAATTACAATTTATAGTTATTTATGATACTAGTGCGGTAAGTTGGTTTTTACAAACGAGTAGACGAATGTAAGCACGAGACGAAGTCGAGGGCTTACCATAGTCACGAGTTTGTAAAAACCAATTTCAGCACGTGTGCCATGCAACGTTTTTCAACACATTTGCGAGAAAAAAGTAGGTACCTACATCATACATAGGTAATAAAACAAACTTTTAGTTTTTAGTTTTCTAAAAACTAAAAGTTTAGTTTACCTTTTATTTACCTTTAGTCGGAAAGTCGCAACAATCTTTACGTTCCTTATATGAAAATTGCGCGAATTTGCAAATAGCGCCACAGGCGCGTGGTGAAAATTAGAACTTCATTTTTCGCCTCATTTTCTCTTTAGTAGGTATTAGGTTCTTACATATGAAATTGGCGTTTTGTCGCACTGACCACTTTGATCTCAAATAACTCCTCTGGTTAGGAGTTCCAAATTCAATTTTATAGGTACAGCTATTTAAGTACTCATGTTTTTTTTTCAAAAACCATAATTCATAGTTATGTTTTTTTCTTTTTTGAAATTTTTCTTTGCGTCACTCTGTTCACAATATGGAAAACTTGAAATATCGCGTTATTTACGAGTACGAGTTCCACCGTGGCACCAGTGCTGCAGAAACGGCTCGAAGAATAATTAATGATGTGTATGGCGGCGGTGTCGTAAAAGAAAACACAGTGCGTATTTGGTTCCAACATTTTCGTTCTGGAAATTTCGACCTGCAGAACAAGCCCCGTGGACGGCCGGAGACCAAAGTTGATAATGAAGAATTGGCTATTGTGGAAGCGGATCCATTGCAAACCACGTCCGACTTAGCTGCAGGCTACGGTGTTAGTGATAAAACTGTTTCAATACACTTGAAGCAAATTGGGAAGGTGAAAAAGCTTCAAAGATGGGTACCTACCTCACGAATCAAATCGACAAACGCGCACAAATAATGAAGGTATTTTAAATCGAATCATTACCTGTGATGAAAAGTGGAACCTGTACGATAATCGGAAGCGCTCATCGCAATGGCTGAACCCTGGCGAACCAGCCAAATCATGCCCCTAGCGAAAATTGACTCAAAAAAGTTACTTGTGAGCGTTTGGTGGACCAGTGCTGATGTCGTTCACTACAACTTTCTTAAATCTGACCAGACGATTACGGCAGATGTCTATTGTCAGCAACTGCAAACCATGATGGAAAAGCTAGCTAAACAACGAGGCTGGTCAATCGCTCTAGGCCACTGCTACTTCAGGACAACGCTAGACCACACACTGCACAAAAAACGGCTACCAAATTAGAGGAGCTTCAATTGGAAATTCTAAGACATCCACCGTACTCTCCGGACCTTGCCCCAACAGTTTACCATTTTTTTTTTTTTGAAATTTGGAAAACTTCTTGCAAGTGAAAAAAATCAACTCTGATGGGGCAGTCCAAACCGCCTTCAAAGATTTTATTGATTCCCGTCCGAATGGTTTTTTTAGTAAAGGGATCAATAAACTACCTATGAGATGGCAAAAGAGCATAGCTATGGTACTGTTACGCGCCAGAATTAATGTCGGGTACATTAAGTTACTACTAGCGCCATCTAGTATCGAGTAGCAGAACTAGTAGGGTCAAGTACCTTCTAGACATTTCTTTGTCAGAACATTCTACACTTCTCGATATCTGGTCAGTCGGCAGCGGTAGTTACGAGTACATTCCAGATGTTTCTAGAACTAACTGTCCTATATAAGGAGTGCGTAGTCCGCGACCGAGTCAGT
>NDFZ01005065.1:204730-255076 GCA_002192655.3 Mamestra configurata | reverse complement strand
TCCAGTTCGATCCAGCCCGTCCCTAGCTGTCCTCTCCCCAGCGACGCCCTAAGCCGAGGCCCGTACCCCACAGGGGGTGCCCTTAGCGTGTAGTCGCTTAGTTTGTAAGTTTTTTATAAGCCCTGGCTGGAGGCTTTAATATTATATTAAGGCCACCACAGGCAAGCCCGGTTAAGCAGTCGACAACCTTATAGGTTGAACTGCGAGAAGCCACTCACAAAAAAAAAAAAAAGCGACCGAGTCAGTATTGGATTAGCGATACAAGCGAATACTTCGAAAGCGATCTTCAAGTGCGATTAAAGTGATCAGTGGTGAAGTTGTGTTCTATCATTAGTGAGTTTAAAGTTGTAATTAGTGTTGTTAAATTAAAGTGTCATTTTGGTTATTTAATCGGCTGTTTTTATTGTCACGAACCCCAAGCTCGTAACAGTATCTAGGTACATACTTTGATTAATTAAATATATTATATTTAAAAAAAACTACTTTATGTTCCTCTCATACAAAACGCCAATTTCATTATGTAAGGACCTAATATTAAAATGTGACAAACGTATTGAGCAAAAGCACTTTCAAGGAGGTTTGATCATTTAGCTTAATTTTTCCAGTAATGTGAAACTCCTTGATAGAATCCTTATATTTTTACACATTTGCTCAAAAAATCATTTACGAAGCATGTTGTTCGAAAGTTAAAAATTACGTGCGGTAAAATAGGTACCTACTCTCATCTAAGTTCCTACTACCGCACTAGTATCATAAATAACTAATATGACCCCCATTATTCTCCTTTATGTTTTCCGTCAAATATGGTTTTGAGCTGGTTTTCGATGATGCAAATCTTCTGCGTGGAGTGCATGGCGCGGCGCACGGTTCGTAAAGACGTGTCGAATAATTCGGCAAAATGGTCGGTATGAATGTTTCATAGGTAATCGCTGACTATGTGTCGTCGTTGCGCCTCTTGTAGGAACTAGGGTTTTCCACTTGGCTTTCTACTGGCAATGCACTCTTCCTCATATTATCTTTTGATCTACCGACTCACAGAATTTCTCTAAAACAAAAAAGGAGTAGGTACTTCGGGCATAAATTTCCCGATTTAAAATTCCCCAAGTTGCCATCTGGGAAATTATTGCTCCCTCTTCAAATCGCTGTACCAACACTGCGGCGTGGATCGCCAACCCCCTCATCATTCTCTGACTTACAGCCGCGATGAGAGGTATGGCGGTCAGACTTTTTCAATTTGGTTTTATTAATAGACTAGCTATTGCCCACGACTTCGTACGCAGATATCCCGTTTGTTTCGCGTTTCTCTTGAATGTGGCTATCATATACGTATAAAAAAATCAAATCCAACCGGTAGTTCCAGAGATAAGAGCGTTGAAACAAACAAACAAACTCTTCAGCTTTTTTATATTATTAGGGATATACTTACTAACAAATTTTTCTTCATCATAATTGCTTTTATCACTTATTATTTTCTAAACTAATAATAAACAGGAAATATTTGTTTGTTTGTTACGATTTAAATTAAAAACTATTCAAACGATTTTAAAACTTCTTTCGCCATTAGGCAGCTATAATTGTTAACTTAAAACAAAGGCTATATTTTATTTTCGAAAAAAGTAATGATCCCTGAATTTAAATAATGTAACCCAAAGTAGTAGTAAAAAAAAACATTATTTGGCGTGCGCTGAAAAAACTATTGATGATACATCAAAATAATGTACTACATGATTAAAGTACTTATTATTAACTATAAAAAAGTTCTCAAGAGTTTATGTTTTAACTATTACGGTTAGAAAGTCAGAATGACCGCTTTTTGTAAAAATCATTCAATGGAATGGAGAATAAAATTGGTGAAATAGTTTGATGATTAAGGTTGATTAAAATGCTCTAAGTAAAAAAAATGTTGCGGTTTGAGCGAACTGGTAGAATCTTAATGCTTCGATGAAGTAGGAACAAGACATTCATGATTTCGATAAAAACATAATTAAAAAATTTGGATTTTTCGCAAATAAACCCTAAAAGGGGCAAAAAAGGGGTGATGAAGTTTTTAGGGGAGACATTATTGCTTGCTTCAATTTACGTGGATTTTTTTATAAACCAACTAAAAATGGGATAATTGAAACAGATCTAATCATTTTTGCATAATCAACCCCTGACGGGGTGAACGGGGTGAATAGTTGCGCATATCCAGATATCACAGAATCAGCAGCAGAAATGGCTGGGTAATTAATGAAAATCGTTGTGCTTAATTTTCCAAAATTAACATTTGAAGTTTGTACCTACTACTTACTACTAAATCGCGGACGAAGTCGCAGGCGAAGTGCTAGTTGATCATAACACCTGGAGTAAATTCGTATCACAGAAAATAAATAAAGTATTTGCAATAATTAAAATACAAAAGCTAATAATCAGTCACAATCACAGATAATTAAGTAACATTTTTACAGTCGCCACCCGGTAGCAACTGGGAATTTTATTCCCGAATGCCACCTGGTGGCAATCCATGTCCTGGGGGCGACTGGGAATATTCGGCCCATCCTACGTAGTGTAGTAAAACTACTACTAGGTAATAGATGGATGGCCCTTGATATGCACGATGGAATTCTATACTATATCGAATCGAATGCCGTGGAATATTCTAGATAAAATAACGTAAAAAATACCATTAAAAAAAAATTACGAATGGAAACATGTTTATTTTAAAACACTTCATTTTGCATAGAAATACACGTATTTAGTTCTCATTATCTAGATCCAGTAGGTAATAGAAATTGCCAAAAAAAAATAAGTTTATTATTTTCCTACTTCTAGGGGGGGGCAGCTGCCCCCCCCCCCTGCCCCTAGCTGGGTACGCCCTTGAGGTACCTACTGTTTAGGCTTCTAAGCTAAATAGTAATATGATTTACCTAGGCATTTGCCATAGGTCGCTGTAATGAAACGTTTAAAAAAATAACTACAAGGATCAGCAGTTATAAAATAATTACATAAATGTTGCGCGCCCCACAGCCCCGCTCCCACCCCTGTGGCTTCTCCGCCGCTTTCTCGACCATCTAGTCGGCTGCCCCAGAGTCGTAGGTGTGGGATACAATGCGTTGTTCCGTTGCACTGACGCGACGCAACGCACTAATGGGGCCTCGCTCTTACTGGTTGAATCAAAGCCTTTAGTGGTGAAGTGCACAAAATCTTTATGGCTAATAATTTAGTAGGCACATATTGAGCAGTACAAAATTGGGTGGTCTGGAAAGCCCTAGGGGTCTAGGGTCCCTGTCCCGCTGGGCAAATGGACACGAGTTCAGCGAGCGAAAGCAATATTATGACAAAGGTATTTGATGGTAAACAAAAAAAAAACATTAAGGTATAAGACTCGTTTAATCTCTATTAAATGTAAAATGCATTGTCATTAATGAAAAAATACAATACCTATACTTAATTAGTAGAATCAACGAGAGAAAACACATTATACTTATGCTGATGTATGATCTATATTTGTAAGTACTATTAATAAATAATAAAAATCCGTTCTGTGTTTGCTGTGTGGTCTGAAAGAGTAACAAAACATCCATACTAACAAACTTAAACATTTATAAAATTAAGGAAGGATTGTCTCAGTTCCGAGGATTGCTTCAATTAGGTGTATTATCGAACATTATAATGTGGACCGGCACGCCGCCCTTGACTATGAATAAATATTGCATGGTTATTTACATAGTGAACTACGTCATTGCTCCATGAACAGCTAGCCATAACCTATGGGCAGGGTTGGGCAGTATTTGAATTACTTGTAATTAAAATACGTAATTGAAATACAAATACGTATTTGGTATTTGTATTTCAATTACTTCCTTAAAATGTAATTTGTAATTCGTATTTCAAATACCTGACGACGAAGTATTTTGTAATTAGTATTTCAAATACTTGAGGCTTCAAAATACATTTTAACATTAAAATACATTTAAACTTCATTTAGCGATCGTGAGTGTGAGTGCGAGGCGAGAGTGCAATGATGGTAAAGCAGCTATTAGAGTTGGCAACACTGCACTTGTTATTTAAGCTGACTGAACGTTTTTGAACGAAATTGGCCAACAAAACGCAAAAAAATGTAGGTTGAATTGTCAATGTCAAGCTGTCAAGTCGTAGCGTGTCTTAACGATTTAACGGTTTGTTTTAAGTTTTTTCACGGAAAAAACAAAGCTTTTGTTCTGTGTAGAAATACAAATTGTATTAATAATTATAGTTTGTCGCGATGGATGATCAAAATCCCTCTGCATCTACGTCGTCTACGATGCCGGACAACGGTGGCGATGGAGTGAACCAAATTACTGCTAAGATGTATCCGCTAATTTTATCTGGAAAGTATTTCACAGTGATCAGTAGTGATAATGTCCACGATAATGTCCAGGCAAATTGTGTCAAATGTAAAGCTACCATCAAAGGTAATTTAAAAGCGACAAGCAACATCAGATTGCATTTGAAAGTAAGTTATGAAATAATTGTTCCTAGATTATATTATTCAATATATAAAACAAAACTACTATTTACAAGAATTTACTATTGACAAGAATTTGGGTTAAATTTTTGAACTAACAAAGGGTTAAAATGTTGGTTATTTTGTTTTTAAGTCATTCATCATTCATTGTCTGATGGTTTTTGAAGGCGGGTTTTTTTTAAATAGTTTTAGTAATTATGTAATTTGTATTTTGTATTTCAATTAAAAATGGCTAAAATACTGTATTTTGTATTTTATATTTCAAATACCTTACCTAAAGATATTTTGGATTTTGCATTTTAATTACTTGCGATACTGTATTTTGTAATTTGTATTTCAATTAAAGCAAAGCATGTATTTTGCCCAGCCCTGCCTATGGGCTTATATCAGATAAAAAGTAGTAAAAAATGGCCGATTTCAAAATAGAAAAGTAAAGTAAGTATGTACTTACCACATTTATTGTTACGGAACTGACATGCATACAAAATGCACACAATTATCAAGAAAGGAAAAGTATTTAGGCCCACTTGCACTTCTCCGCTTAGCACTGGGTTAACGGTCTAGGACCTAGGGACTAGGCCTAGACTCTAGGCCAAGGTTACTCTAAACTTAACAAAATTAATTTTTGTTTTAATTTTATCTTCACAAATTTGCAGAATGGTCTTGACAGGTAGTTAGCACTGGCTTAAATTGTATTTTTCTTATTTATTTCACTAGCCTCCCAAAAACAGTTGTGTGAAATTGGCATAGCTAAGATCCCAGAGTAACAAAATGTATGGTATAGAGTCTAGAGGAGGTAGTGTTAGTATGATATTATTATATTATAATCTTGCCGCAAAAAGAAACTAAGTAATTAGCCAACTATCTAGTTATCCGAGATTTTGTACAGGCTAGTACTTAAGGCCGGGTTAATTATTTGAATGAAAAAAAAAAATTACTGTAGTATATATAGTACACGTCAAGCAACTTTGCCGCTCTGAAGTTAGGTTTTGGTAACGACTGCGCAGGTGCAATCGCGTAAAAAAGTGTAACGTTTGTAGAAGCAGTTAGCAATAATTGCTAACTGCTTCTACAAACGCTACACTTTTTTGTAAGATAAGTAGGTAGAAATGCATAAGAAGATAATAAGTAATACAGTAAGCGTCAAACAACTTTGCCACTCTGAAGTTCGTCACAATTCGCACCGCAGTAGTCTATTTTAAAACCCTTCATAACACCGCGCATGCGCGGTCTCGCGGAAGCTGACGCTCGCGTGTAGTGGCGTCTCAGTCGCTCGTATACGTTCGATCATTCGATGCTTACCTATGTCTCGCTTGCTCAATGCAATAAGACTGTCGATGCCATAAGTGTTTTTGTTATTGTTTTGTTATCTTCTTATTAATGCCTTTATTGGCCTCACAAATTTATTTATGGAAACAGTTTCGAAAATTTTGAGCGAAGGTGACTGAGTAAATACTAAAAGACTTTATATTGACTAATAAACTTTACATTGAACTAGTTTGGGTAATGCGCTGTGCCCCCGCTTGTGTCTGTTTGTGACCCACCTTCGACCTGCGACAACGAGTTAGCTGGCTATACTTCCAGTGAGTGCACGTACCTTTAAATTTAGCTTTCATTTATTTGGTGCGAACACAATCCTTCACTTTCAATTACCTATACTTATTACCTTCTTATGCATTTCTACCTACTTATCTTACAATCGCAAACTGCTTCTACAACTTTATTCAAATTAGTAAAAAAAAACACTATTCAAGAACATACATAATATACTTAATACGTATAAAACAAAAATATTTCTACGCGCTAACACTTTTTTACCTGCGCGGTCGTCACAAACACCTAACTTCAGAGAGGCAAAGATGCTTGATCAAAACTATACTAGGTTATTGAAAGTGAGGGACTGTGGAGCATACGGTGGAGGTTTGCCTTGCTTGGGCTGAGCACCGCCGTGTCCTCGTGGAGGCGATCGGCGGGACCTCTCGCGTCCGGCCCTGGTTAAATCCATGGTCCGGAGCGAGGAGGCTTGGGAAGCGGTCACCTCCTTCTGCGAAGCAGTAATGCTAGCGAAGGAGGATGCGGGCCGCGTGAGTCCAAGGCCTTAAACCGCCGCTACAGAAGAAGACGCCCGGCGAGCCGCATGCCGATTGCCGTGCAAATTCGTGGCAGTGCAGTTTTTTTTTCAAATAGGTTGATTTCGCATTTCGACATGTGTGAATCTCCAGACGAAACTTAATTACTTGATCTAACGCATTCGGCGAAACTCAGAACAGCAAAATTTTTATTTTAATTTAACATTTAACGTGATTTCGTGATAAAAAGCCGCGTAGCCTAGGTAATCATGGAAAACTATCTCCTTCTTAGATGCATTCTCTCGTTGATTTAACAATTATTCGTAAACTATCTGTTTCACCTTTGTATCGTAATAAATTTGCCCTACTTTAGAATCATAAAGTTTGTAGTCACCTAAGTCATGCTGTCCAAAATACTTTGCTATAATACATATAAAAATATTCAAAGGTTTTGCCAGTTCATTAGCATTTTCGTCATCCGTATTCAAATCAGCTCTGAAAATAAAAAATAAAGAGAAGTTTAATAATCAGGTTTTTGTAGCAGTATGTATACATAGTTTTTACAATAAACCTGCAGACAGATAATGTAAAGTATAGAACTCATAATAGCTAAAAAAGCTGTTATGAGTTCTATACTAAAACACTGAGTCATTGTATGCATCATTAAGAACAAACTTTTACAATGGGACCACCAACCCCGAAATCGTGAAAAAAGACATACATACACCACATACATTTTGTCGAGTTATGCACACAAAAGTATGGGGGCAGTCGTATTTACTTTGCAGGATTTTAGTGTTGGAATTATCCCTCCTTTTAAGGTATTGATTACATATTTATTCTCTTACACACAGTATAAAACTGTATGATGTAACTTTTTATTTATCTGTAGTTACTTTTTTTTCTGTCATATTTTAAAAATACCTACCACTTTAAAAAAATCCAATATTGTCCTGTTTTATTGTTGTATAAAAGCTGAATAATTACCTTATTTCTGCACACCTTCTGCACAGATTTCTCAATATAAAGCTATCATCTGACTGTGGTGGATGTCTTGCAACAGTGAGAAGTGCATGCAGCCATAATCCTGAAATAGAGAAAAAAACATATTATTTTAAAGATTCAACATTAACAACATACAACATCATAGTTAATGTTAGTTTGTTTTTAGTTATTGCAGATTAGAATCCCACAAGCATGAATAAAACCAACTTCACACCTGGTTTTTATCCTTTTGGCATTTTAATTTAAATTGAACTATTCAATTTCAATTAAAATAATATAAACCCAAAGTGATGCCAACACATATATTGTGACTCAACAACAAAACATAAAAACGTCATTCTAAAAGATGAATACATTTTTGGGAATAACACCTGATGTGGATATTCATTTGAAATTAATGGAGTTTATGGCTAAATAGTAGCCGCACTGGTCGGATCTTCAAGGTTAAGCAACGTTTTCCATTGTCAGTCTGTGGAAGCCCATCTTGACATTCCGAGACTTCTCCGTGACTTAGAAAGCATGTTAAGCCATTGGTCCCAGCTTTCACCCAGTTGCTGGGTTATGGAGGTCATATAGGCAGTCACTCCACAAAACTGGTATTCAGCTGTGTCCGGTTTGACGGGAAGACAACCCCAACAGAGTTGGAGAAAGGTTAAGCAGGCAATCCTGGTCTATGATGGTGCTGACCTGTTGTGGATATTACTATGTGAATATTGTGACTATTAATTTTCAAAACTGGTGATTTCCTCATTAAGGCTTCATTCAGAGAGTGCTATTTCTGGAAAAGCTTTTTTGAGGAAAATGTGCATCCACACGTTTATCTTGGTGTTGATCTGAAATTTCATTGGAGCTCTGAGACCCATCTGTAGCTTGGACCCTGTTCTCCTACCATTGGTCTACTATTTTATAAACTAAAATATTCAGAATGTATTTTTGTAAATAAAGGAAATATTATTCTTGTATTTCGAGTTGTTGTTTGGCAGCATAGAATATTAAAATAAGTTGCTATAATGAGGGCACCAAAGTGTTTAAAAATGGCTTAAAATACTCAATCATACATACCTGTTCTACGATCAATTGTGTCTCCTGGTTTCACTCTTTGAAGTAATGAGAGAATTATTACTAAGCCCGATTCAACAACACACTGTGTCAGTCCAACCACATGAGACAGTGTAGGTTCAGTGCTATTGAATACCTGTTCCCATAGTATACCACCATTGTGCATAAACCCATTGTATGTATCTTGGAAGATCGAGGGCAGTAACTCTTTCTTTCGTGCAGCCATTCGAATAACGTACATGTGAAGTTCCGAGAAATCCGCTATCTGAATGTTTTGCCATTCTATAGTTGGTTTAAGCTTATCTAAATGATGATCAGAAAGACCGGAACCTTCAGGATTCTCAGCTTCAAGCTGTATGGAAAAAATTGATAAATGAGAACGCAAAAATTTAATTGCGTATATATATGGTTAAATCATCAAAATTTTAAGATGTAGGTTTACCTCAGTGATATTAGTCATTCGCCTTTTATTCAATTTTGATAATACATCCAATTTACATCTGGTAACTGTGGCATATTTCGCACGTTCCTTCATTACTTTTAATAAATACTCCTCGCCATTAGTTGGTATTTCTCTTTCAACAACATTGGAGTTTATTTGAAAACACTGCGACCCTAAATAATCTGAATTATCATCATCTTTACTACGTCGCTTAGTAAAAAGCACCTTTTTTTCAGTCATTGTGATACTTGGAATGAGCCTGTCTGTTTTTGTTTTTTCGATAAATTCGAAATTATTTAGTCAAAACAATCATTCGAAAAATACTTTTGTATACAGTATAATATTGTCTTTATTTTTCCGTATATTACAACCAAGGCTGCCAGGTGCAAAAATGGTGTGATCGTACGACAACTACAAAAAAAAACGTGTGCCAAGGTAAAAATAACAAAAAAACGTTCAGTTTTAGAAAAAAAATGCAATAGAGGAAACAAAGAAAGAAAACAATTAAAAAAACTATTTATTAGATTTATACAAATTTTCTGTGGTCATATTGTTTAACATTTCTTTTGTCGGCTTAAACTTTGTGCAATTTTCGTTTCTTATTATTAATTGCTTGGCTAATAATGTTCCCTTCAGTGTTTCATTCGATAAACTGTTTCTAAGTTTTATCAATTTAAAATACAACGAGTAAAATTTATATAAATAACAAAATAACTACTTTACAAAGTGTACAAACAAAAAATCGCGCGTAGCAGTAAAGGGCAAACTGCAAAGCTCACGAACGATCTGCCGTTCTCAGCTCACTCAGTGAGTCAGCTACTGTCGCGATCCAACGAGCCGGGAGCTGGTGAACTAAAAGAGCGAACTAGTTCACCAAGGAGCCACAAACTAAAATGAGCGCTGCCAGTCGCAAACTACTATGCGCAAGTCTACAGCCTAAAACGTTACCTACTACTCGTTTTGAGTTCCACAGATCTAATAAAGCCTAGTTTTTTTTTTGGACGTGACCCCTTGCAGTTCAGTACAATAAGGCTGGTGACTGCTTAACAGGACTATCCTGTGGTAGCCTCAAATGAATTTAAGGCCCCCAGCCACGGCTTACAAACTAAGCTAAATTAAACTAAATGACCACTCGCCTGGGCATCCCCTATGGGATACGGACCTCGGCTTAGCGGCGTCATTTCGGGAGGACAGCAAGGGACAGGCTGGGTCATACCCTCATAACATTATTATTTGGGGAGTTTAAAACTACTGGCTCAGCGACGTGGGCTGGCTCGGTAATCAAAGGTGGGGGATGGTTTTTACAAGGACGTCGCGACGGGCCTCGATCGCTAGGCCGGAAATCGGAACGCGGTCTGTTTCTGTGTATGCGAAGTGTGCTGGTTTCCCTACAGCTTTCTTGAATCTGAGTGATGCCGGCGTCGGGTTCGATGAGGGTATGCCGCGGTCGGCGAATCCTGCTTATCTGAGATGTAAAGCCTAGTTCGTATCACCCCTAAATATATTGTAGTTCGGACCACGCTAATATTTTAGTCGAGATGCGAGTAATGTAGTACCATAAGTACAGACGCCAGCACATCCACAATCAAGCTACAACAATCTGTCAAATTTCTATAGATTTTTAACTTTATCGCCGAAGCATTTCGGTTCAAGATTGATTGGGAAATTTGACAGTTTTGGGTAAAATTGGGTAGCTTGATGTGCTGGTGTCTGGACATACTCGCGCTTCACAAGTTTTGCAAGAAGAACAATAAATCACGAATCATAATTAGTGTTGCCAACTCCTATGAATTCGAGTCGCTAGACAATAGACATCAACATCAAGCACAGAGTACTTTTATATATATGGGGTCAACCCTGACATCAAGTCTCCAATTCTCCATGGTGTTGTGCATTTATTGTGTATTTGTGTTATACTATGTACTTTAGTCTTACTCACAAAATGAATTAACCGGGATACTGTCTACGGTCTTGATTGATATCTTATAATGTCTACTTCGAGTAACATTTCGCAATCTACTTATTCCCCATCGGAACCAGAGACGCCTCAAGTATGTTCTATTCAAATAATTTTAAACCCACTCCCTTTGATCTTCCCAGGGTGTCCTGGCTGCTGGATCAGTGAGTGTTGAGTTAAATGCCATTTAGTTCTAGAGGTTAAGTCCACCTGTGGACCGCCGACCGGAAAGGTTACTGATAAAATTTGAACTCGAAAGCGTTTACTTACTGAAAACTATTTTTATTTTTGATGAGTTTTCAGTACTTACTGGGGCTCTAATAGACATTTTTGTTCAACACAAAATGAAAAATGTCTATTACAGCCCCAGTCATGCTTATTTTCTTTTCCATGTTATAAAACGACCCATCAATGAAACTCGACATTGCCTAGTCCTTTTAAAACAAATTTTATTTAGATTAGCACCACAAGAAGCCTTTACCTACTTGTTTAAATAATATTAAGTATTATGCCGGTTTTAAGCAATTTTATTACAGTAATTATTAATTTTAGTTTTTAATTTCAGAGCACAACTCAAAGTAGAATACAGAATTTCGACCAGTCGCTAAACCATGCTGATCTTGGACTCAGCATTGAACAATCAATGAAAAATGCACAAAAGGAATTGCATCAAAAGAGAATCCAATCTTTGAGAAAAGAGCTTGACTATCTGAAGTCTACTGAATGGGAGTTTGAGTATGACAAAGGATTTGTCCAATAACTAAACTAAAAACATAATACATCACCCACTTTAAAGCTGTTAAGCTAAGATGGTTTCCTACATCAAGTCATTTTTTAATTACTTGTTTTCCAATGATTCAATACAGAAATATGATAATGAAATGGAGGATTATCTGATTGATGAGCTTTTAAAACTTGATTTTGATGATGTAAAAAATGATGATACCAATACACCAGAACATGCATGTCTTCAAAGAACTGGTAAGTACTTATAAAGAACACTAGCTTTTGCTGGCACTTTCGTCCATCTGGGATTGTTACTTTGGGCAGCCATTTTATGTTTAAGACACAAATTCTCTTGACCTTCTGGTAAGAATTCTGAGTGCACAACACCGCAACAGTAAAAAAAAACGTAACGGACAGACAGACTTTCACATTTATAATATAAGAATGGATTAGTATGGATATCAACACAATCAGATTTTCTTTAAAATAATTATGCTCAAGTGTAGGTAACTGGATAAAAAACTTCAAAATCGAATCGGCATTGGTCACAACAATACCTATGCCAATTAATCAGTAAAGATGCTTTCATAAAGAAGCAGATATTCAGTACAGACAGGTGGGTACAGGCTGATACTGGTTGGTACAGGATGGACAAATTTGCCGACTTCTTTATACAAGTTTTACCTACACCAATCAGTACCAACCCGTACCAATCTGACTGTACTGAAAACTTGCTTTTTTATGAAGGCACCTTTTATAATAAGTCATTAAATTGTTATACAAAAATTTGCGGTGTTCCGAGGCGAAGATGCTTGACCCAAAGAATCGCACCTATATTAAACTAAAAGGATCAATATATTTTATATTTTACTTTATAAAGCTTTTTTGTCAGGGTTTTTTAAAACTTTAATTTATAGTTTTTATTTATCACTTTTTAGTGGTGATCACGAAGTGTGCGGACATTTCATCTTGATTAAATGGATTGACAGCTCACCTCGTGATCACTTTACCTAAGCCTTCTCTTCGACAGGTTGATAGAATCAACCGGCAGCTCATAGTTACCTATACTATTATTTTGATTTGGGATTTACATAAACCTAACAAAATTTCACTTTACTAGTTTTTTATAGATTTTAAGTTGAGGGGGTCACTTGTTTATTGTTGAAGTTCAACATCCAATGCAAATTCAATATATATAACTAAACTCGACGCAAAAAGAATAATGAAGAAGGTTCTAAACAATAAATTTATGCTCGAATATTAAATAACCCCAAAAACATGGTTGACTTTTACAAATCTGCGTACCCCTTCGCAGCGTACCGGCGTGATGTTATGTTATAAACTGGTGTAAACATTAAACAGACATTCGATTTCAGCAGTCCCGGAAGATTTGCTATCATATATTGAAGAGTCCCGAACAAACATACAAAAAAAAAAAGTCGGATTTAGGAGGTTAAAAACCATAGACATGCCCGGTAGACGAAAATATATAGGAAACCAGTGTCTCCAGTTAATTGCTCCGTGTATTTACCATGCGCCGTACAACTTACTCACACAAAAGCAAGGGATGCTTTCGTTGTGCTGTGCAAAAGCAATTTATTTTACATATACGCTAGTGTTTGGCTAAATCGGAAATTTATCGAATCTTCTATTTATTATTGTACAAACATTTTTTCAGAGGTCTTGAAAACAAAGTGCCATGTCCAGAAAATATTATAATAAAAATAGAAAATATATAGCTAAAAAGTATATATATTATTAAGTAAATTAAAACAATAAAATCCGGTTACGTCGGTAGGCTGTCATGGCGTACGTGTTAAAACAGTAGGCATTGTTGAAACCTGCTATGGTGTTTACTCACTAGCCTCACCATGTATTAAGCAGTACCCTAAAATTGCGTAACACATTATCAATCAAGATCTGAATGATTTTGAAACATATTGCTAATCCATTGCATCATTTGTTTGAAATATGTCTGCTCAACAAAGTGAATAACGCAATTAATGTTGTTAAACTGACATAATGAAAGCGATTCCTACTGTAAGTATATCACGCAATTACCCCGCAGGTAAGGTTTTTGTTCTATTAAAACCCCTAGTTAGTAAAGAAATTGTTAAATACATGAAAACAAACACACACCCATGCATAAGAAATAAATAGCATGAATATGTTGGCTAATTTTAAGCGAAAGTCACTAATATATTATCTGAACCATGCCGATTAGCCTACGTTAGTGGATCTGCACAAGCACATCACTAACTCATCGCAAGAAGCAGCGGCCGTACTACGCGATGCATTCGCTTAAGGTACACAGTACTCATACATGTGCCATTAATGCATGAAATTATACAATGCTAAATTAATTGAGTATATACAATGCAAATTGGATGGTCTTACAATATTCAGCAAGTCTAACAACTGCTAAAAGATTAGTTTGTGCACCCTACTGGCTTTGGAGCAAGGCCAGCATTGAGCCAAGCATTTTTATCTTCAATGTAATCTCCCAACTTATACGCCCATACGCGCATCTGGGGAGGTATTTTATTGTAACATTTTAAACAGTACCCCATGAAAGATGTGGCTTCTTTAGCAAGTCTGAAACCTGGTTGAACTAATTGGTTCCTATTTCTAATGACATACATGTCTGTCGCCTCGTTTATTAATAAAAAGATGCAGCTTTCTAACGTACATGATGTTTTCATATAAATATATATTGACAAGGTACCGTCATGATGTTAATATTCTTAAACAGTTCCCTAAGAGAATCGTGCCGGCGGAGATTGTTAATGGCTCTTATGGCCCTCTACTGCAGAATAAATATTGACTCAATGTCTGCAGCCCGTCCCCATAGTAAGATACCGTAAGACATGATACTATGAAAGTAACTAAAATAGACTAGTCTCGCGGTATCAACATCTGTAAATTGGCGGATTGTCCTAACAGCATATGCTGCTGAGCTTAGCCGTCCTGCAAGAGATGACGAATGAGGACCCCACTGTAGCCCTGAGTCAAGCTTAATCCCCAGGAAAACCGTACGAATTCTCTAATAATAATAATAATAACCGAATAACAGGAATAACCCACCTGCTCCATAAATCAGGTAGTACCGCGGAGCCTAAAAATTATAGACCGATCACGTGTTTACCGACGGTCTATAAAGTTCTTACATCCATTTTGAGAGCAAAGATTAACCAACACATTGAAACTAATTCGATAATGTCTGCCTCTCAGAATGGATGTAGGAACCGGTCCCGCGGTACTAAGGAGCTGCTCCTCATCGATGTTGCCATTAGCCAACAGGTTCGTCGTTCCCGAAGGGATCTGTCGACATGCTGGATAGACTACAAGAAGGCCTATGACTCGGTGCCACATACATGGCTCATGAGGGTGCTGGAGCTGTATAAAGTTGATGCAGTTCTACGCACCTTCCTGATGTCGTGTATGGGGCAGTGGAGGACGGTCCTTCGCTATCCAGGATGTCGACAGATCCAGGCGAACAGCGACCCGATAAGGATCGAGCGTGGTATATTTCAGGGCGACAGCCTGAGTCCACTGTGGTTTTGTCTGGCCCTCAACCCTCTCAGTACACTGCTGGAAGGTTCGGGCCAAGGCTATCGGTTGAGAAGAGGTGGTCAGGTCATATCTCACCTCCTTTACATGGATGACTTGAAACTCTTTGCCCCCAACAACTTGCAACTGATGAAGCTACTGAAGGTAACAGAAACCTTCAGTAGCGCCATCAGTATGGAATTTGGTGTGGACAAATGTGCGGTCATGCATGTGAAGCGAGGGGAGATTATGGAATCCGTGGGAACCCAACTCTCGGATTCCATACACCTTAGATCCCTCAGCTCAACCGAAACTTACAAGTATTTGGGTATGTCGGAAGCGTTGGGCATCAATGCTAATGACGTGAAACAATCGTTGAAGGAGCGCTTCTTTGGCCGCCTGAATAAAGTACTCAACAGTCTTTTATCAGGCGGAAACAAGGTGCGCGCCTTTAACGGTTGGGTCATGCCGGTATTGATGTACTCTTTCGGCATACTCAAATGGACTCAGACGGAACTTGACGCCCTGGATAGGAGGGTCCGCTCACTGCTTACCGCAAATCGGATGCATCACCCACGGTCATCGGTGATGAGGCTGTATATCCCGCGGAAGTGCGGGGGTCGTGGCTTCCTCAATGCTAAGACCCTGCACAACCGCGAGATATGCAGCCTTAGGGAGTTCTTCCTAGAGGCCGACGTGGGTATGCATCGGGATGTGGTAGCAGTGGACAAAGGCCTTACTGCGCTCTCCTTGGCTAACGAGAACTGGCGCAAACCTGTGGTATTAGATACTAATGACCGCAGGGAGGTATGGCAGAGCAAGGAGCTTCACGGACGCTTTTACCGGGTCCTACATGGGCCCGATGTAGACTTTCTAGCGTCCGTAGCCTGGCTGCGTTTTGGTGACCTCTTCGGGGAAACCGAAGGTTTTGTCTGTGCGATTATGGACGAAGTTATGATGACGAACAACTACCGGAAATACATTGTGAAGGACGGTACGGTTGACATATGTCGGGCATGTCACCGGCCCGGAGAATCCATCCGCCACATTATTTCCGGTTGTTCTAGTCTGGCTAACGGAGACTATTTGCACAGGCACAACCTTGTAGCCAGGATTATCCACCAGCAACTTGCTCTTAAATACAATCTTGTGGAATCGGAGGTACCGTACTATAGGTATGTGCCCGACCCAGTTCTCGAAAATGGCAATTGCACGTTGTATTGGGATCGGTCTATCATCACTGACAGGACTATTGTTGCCAATAAGCCTGACATAGTGGTGATAGATCGACTAGAGCGTCGCGCAATGATTGTTGATATAGCAGTCCCTCATGACGAGAACCTCGTGAAGACTGAGAAAGATAAACAAACGAAGTATCTTGACTTGGCTCGCGAGGTTGTCGACATGTGGGATGTGAACACAGCAGTCATTGTGCCGATAGTCGTGACGGCCAATGGCATAATTGCCAAGAGCCTCGACCAACATCTAAAGAGGCTCTCGTTGGGCAGCTGGATCAAGGGCTTGATCCAGAAAGCAGTACTCCTGGACACGGCGCGCATAGTTAGGAGGTTCCTCTCTCAGGGGCCCTGACCACCGGTAGCTTGGACCCTGTTCCCGATACCGGTGGGCTACTATTTTTTATATTTTTAAATATTTTTATATCATTGTATTTTAATATTTAAAAATGTAATTTGTATGTATGTAAAATGAATAAATTAGATAATAATAATAATAAAATAACATCTAAATAGGCTCTCGTTGGGCAGCTGGATCAAGGGCTTGATCCAGAAAGCAGTACTCCTGGACACGGCGCGCATAATGAGGAGGTTCCTCTCTCAGGGGCCCTGACCACCGGTACCTTGGACCCTGTTCCCGATACCGGTGGGCTACTATTTTTTATATTTTTAAATGTTTTTTTTTAAATATACAGAAATATTTAAAAATTTAACTAATATGTAATATACAATAAATAAATGGAATAATAATAATATCTTGGGACAACTCACACACGGTCATCTGATCCCAAACTAGGCAGAGCCTGTGCTATGGCAACCAGACAACTGATAAACATACTTATATATTTCTAATAGAATGTTTTCTATCTGTGTAATGTATCACGAAACTATTTCAATGGTTGGTACAGTTATTCAATAATATTCAATAACAAAAGTCTCGGCTACTGGACTTGTTTTTAACTGACTTCAGGAGGAGGTTCTCAATTCGACTGTATGTTTTCTTTTTTTTTGTATGTTTGTTATGCAATCATTCCGTCAATATTATGAATGGATTTTGATGATTCTTTTTTTATTCGAAGTCGGTTGTATTTTTTTATCTTTTCAGTTTTGAATAAAGCTCATTTTTATAGTCATGCTGATAACCCAGAGGTAACATAGAAAAAAGAACTCAAGCTTGCAAGCAAACTTAGGAACACAATTTAAATCCAAGCTTTTATCATAGTAATTTTACGAAAAGTATCATCTATTAAATTGTCTTATGTCTTATACGTTTATTGAATCTTTATACTAAATTAGCTTTTGCCCGCGACTTCGTACTGTTAGGATGGCGCGCATGGGTCCTTTTAAAAAAAAAACACATCAACTGCTTTAATTAATTAACACACTGATGTTACATTCAAGGAGATTAGACTGACTATTGAACTATTAACGTGTGAGCTCTTAGAGTGAAGTCTCCAACGTGAAGTTTTGAATTCTCTGACAACACGTGGTAATTGCTTTTTATATAAGCTCAGCATAAATGTGGAAGCGACGGAGTGAATTGCTTACTATACTATATGCGATTATTGCACTAGTAATTGTTCATAACAGTACGCGCATATCCCCGTTTTTTCCCGCTCCCGTGTAGCCTATAGCCTTCCTCATGAATGTGGCTATTATATACAAAAATAATTTTGTGATTAGCGCGTTCAAACAAATAAACTCTTCAGCTTTATTATAAATAGCACTTCGCCCGCGCGGATTTAGTTGGTACTCCGCAAACTTCAACGCCCCCTCTAACCCTTTTTTAAGGTTTGTTATTGAAAATTAAGCACTACGATATTCATTTAATGGTCTCAGGATCAACCTACTTTTCACCCCGTTCACTCCGGCAAGGGTTGATTAAAAATTGTTAGATCTGATTCAAATATCTCACTTTCAGTTTGTTCGTTACAATTTCCACGTAAATTGAAGTAATCAATAATGTCCTCCCCTAAAAACTTCATCACCTCTTTTTGCCCATTTAGGGGTTGTTTTTGAAAATTACAAACATTTGTTTTTCTTCTTTTTTTCCAAATCATTAATGCCGTGTTTCAACTTCATCGGACCAAGTATTAAGATTCTCCCCAGTTCGCTCAAACCGCAACATTTTTCTTACTTAGAGTATTTTTATACCCGTCGTAACTTTTAAATGAAAGGCCCGATTTGAATAGTTAAAAGTGTAATTTACATGTAGGTACATAATCAACCTTACTATCAACACTATTTGATTCTACCCGTATTTGAACTTATTAGTTTTAAAAAAGACTGTTATTGTGGCGTAACTATAATAGTTACACATATGCCATCTCGGACTTTTTTATGAGCAATCTTATATATACTACACATAGAACACTATTTTATATATCGTCAATAGTTCTCGCACTGCACGCAAAATAATGACTTTTAAAGGCAACATTTTGAGACTTAGTGTTACATTGTTCCAATTTAGGTACGGATCTCTAATTTTTTTGAAAATATAATATAGCCTTCTGTTACTCGGTGACGATGTAGCTGCTCTAGTAGCAGTATAATAGTGAAAGATTTTTAAAGTCGGTTGAGTAGCATGCAAGCAAAAAAATTTAAACTTAGGATTGTTTTTTCATAATTTTAAATATTAAATATTCCAACTTCAATTTTCAGGGATAATAACATACATAAGCCAAGCAGACCACTATGTTCTCATTGATGGGATGTTCTTTTATGACACTTCTGCATGCTCCTTTAATTTACAACTAAAGGACAAGGTTGTATACCTGTGCTACAAAGATTCCAAAGATTCCCTGGTTATAGTGCGAATTCTCCAAAACCAAGGAGAACATTGGGGTGACTTTGATGTTGATGTTCAAGAAACCAGTTACAAAGTATTAGAACATGTTTTCATTGGTGAAGTAAAATTTCGAGAAGATCGAATGGTGATAATCAAAGAAAGTGACTTGAAATTCAATTTGGACAATGTTGTTGGTACATTTGTTCCTATACAAGGAGATCTATTGGAATTAATGTGTAACGTTAAATATGATGAAGATAATCCTATGGATATTACTCATAACAACGTAAGTATGTAAATTGGCGGGTACAGATGTAACAATATGAAATGTAGGTTAAAATCTTAACCCACCTTTTGACTTAGCGGTAGTTGGGTAGCAAAAAAGAAATAGACGTCTAGGTGTTGCTCTCATGTTGTTTCACTAATTTGTGTATTATCATTGCAGTTAAATTAAATTCAGTATGATTATTATGGGGAAGCCCAAAGTAGGAATGTTTTTTTTTATGCGAGTTATATTGATTGTTTTGGAAAAATATAAATATGTTAATCTTAAACAAATGCTCTTGCTTGATTTCAAAATACAATTTATAAATCATGGTACACTTGAATGGTACAATTAATGTGAAGAACAATAACGTAGCATAACAGAATACCAAACATGATTGATTCATATTTCTCATAACTTTACTTTGATATTTCTCGGGACCCTGGTGGACTGGAACTATGGAAGGTGATGGATTGGCCTTTTTTTTATTTGATCTCGGGAAATCCTCATGGATGTCATCCGCCCTGGGGCTTGCGGAGCGGGTCTGTCAGACTTACTGACTAAAACCACCCCGGTGTTCCATCTCCCACCTACGCCGGGGGATCGCGGGAACATATGCAACTTCCGTAATCCCCGGCTGGTGCTGGCCCGCCTCTGCGAACCACCTCGCGTCAGCGGGGGGAGTGAGGTGTTTGACTCCCCCCCGCTACGTCAAAGAAGGGCGCACGGGAACTAACGGGCCTAAGCCAACTTGCAGAGGTCTCGTAAAGACGTGTAATAATGACAAAAAACTATTCTTAGTATATGAGATCTGTAGCATTACTAATGCAACATATACAATACTAATGCAACCAATCTGAACTTTGGCATACAACAGCACATTAATTCTCCTTACCCCTTTAAGGGTTATAGTCGTGAAGGTTGTAAGTATACTAGTTATAATATAGTAGTGAATATTGTTTGCGCAATCTTTATATATAAAATGAATCCCTATTTCCCTTGGTCACGGCATCACGCGTGAACGGCTGGACCAATTTCGCTCGTTTTGTTTGTAATTTTATTGTCAGAAGGTTTTTATGAAAGAAAATTTAAAAAAAAAAGATACACCCGGGCGAGGCCGGGGCGGGCCACTAGTCTTTATAAAATGTTCTCATTAAGTATTTGACAACCGTGTTGAAATTAAGTAGCGTATGGCAATCGACGACTTTGATTTTAATAGCGGTTGATATGACTTAATCAGCGGCCTAAGTGACATTTCGGCAACTAATTGAACAGCAAGGCAAATTACTTAGTTCAATAACGTTTAATGTCTTGCCTAGCCAAGTAATTTGAGAACTTAGGGTACAGGGACCTTGGGCACCCCGTCACGGATAGATTAGGTTCAAATGGGATGGCGTCCCATTAACGGTTTGATGTGGCCATTTCTACTAGGTATATGGCTACGACATAAAAGTGAGTGAACGAACGTTTGAAAAATATTTCATATATTTTCGTCACTCAGTTACTCTGAAGGGTCTAAGCATCTGCCAGCCTGTTCACTTAATGTTGTATTAGACGAATTGGCCGGATGTAATTTAGGCCGCTAATTAAACAGCTGTTTAAGCTAATTGGCTGCGACATTTAAATTGATTGTATAGTGTCGTAGCCTAAACTTAGCTGTAGCTAGGATGTTGTGTAATTGTAGCTAAAAACATCAACCGTCTAAACTGAGTGCAAGGCTTCGATCCTTAAAATATTTTTTGGGTTATCGAAACAACACTCAAACTAAGACATTCCTAAAAGTATAATATTCCTTTCGCTACGACACCCCTTATGTCAAAGGCACAGAGGGCCTAGCACGAAAGTTTTGTACCAAACGTAACATTTTACCATAACTACAATACTCGTTTCGCACATAATATTTAATTGGAAAGGTAGGTACTACAAGTACCTATTCATAGTTTTGTATGATACAAATTGTGTATGTCGCATATAATTAAACCAAAATACTATGGGGTAGTAGTTTTTATATTAAAAATTCACTTACATTATCCATACTGTAACGTTACCGTTACCAAAACATTCGTGCAAAGCCTTCTGTTTGAGAGTTGCTGGCGCTAAGAGTTTAATGATTGATGATAACATTCATGTTTATTCAGGTAGTGGAAGTACTTTCATTTCGACCATTGAGGAGCAAATTGTTGTCTACTTTTATAACTGAATGGGACGGCGAAAATGGAATTTGTAATAAACAAATATTTTTCAACAAACATTGTGTTATCAATGGTGGTGAACCAAATGTTGGAGCTAAGGTAATTTAAATATTTTTTTTATTTTTATTGAATCTTAAATGTGTCCGTCCCGCCGTTTTATCCAACCGAATACCTTTTTTTTTAATGTCCGGTATTGATGCACTAATCCCACCTTGTGACTTTCTCTGTCTAGTTCTTCCAGCAATATTTGTAGACCGTCTTTCAAAGGCGAGAAGATTATCAAATCATCCGCGAATCTCAGGTGCGATAGGTTTTCTCCATTTATCGGTATAACATACTTGTCCCCAGTTAAGCTGCCTGAATACCTCTGCTAGAACAGCTGTGAACATTTTACAATATCAGAGCTTGTATAACATTTAAGAAGTTTTTAAATTAAATAGTGTTCCTATATGTACAATTGTTGTACATTTCATTCCTAATGTCAAATTTGAAAAAGTTAATTCAATTAAAATGAAACTTAAACCTAAACCAAACTGACATCAAGATGGCGGCTTACTTTAAAATGATGTTTGCTACGCATACAGACACGTACATCTTAATATATACCTATATTTCTTGTGTACGTGTGTATGTCACTGAACTCCCAAACGGCTGGACCGATGTTGATGAAATTTTTTGTGTGTGTTCAAGAGGATTCGAGAGTGGTTTAGATTTACAATTGGACCCGGTAGATGGCGCTGTTCGGGCAGGACAACAACATAACTTGAGAACGGCTTGACCGATTTGGCTAACTCTTTTTTTGGTTTGTTCGCCAGATTACAGGGAAGGTTTAAAAACAATAATAAAAATAAAATGTTAAAAAAAAATAGGATAGTAGGGTAGGGAAGATAGGGTAGGGTAGATATGTAGGGTAGGTAACGGTTGACGGGAGGTGATGGGAGCGAAGCCACAGGCACATCTTGTTTATACTTATTTTAGTACAAAAACGTACATTTATATAGTTAATATTTGATGGATTTGGAAGTTATACACCCGCGATTCTGACGGATACGTTGGAGCAGGCTGTTTCATTCTTCTGACTTTATGGTTACTTACTTAAATTGGAGGGAAGCTACGTGTGAACTGTGAACATTCAATCCACAGCACGAATCCTCTAGTTTTATTATATTTTTAATGTGTTTGACCGTTATCTAACCAATTACAGGCCCTTATTGAAGCTGTGGAGAGCAACCAAGGTTCCAGCTTATGGAGAGTGATAAAAATGGATATAACAGAACATGCAAAAACAAATGATGTAACCACTCCCAAAGTGGACGACATAGAAGAAAAAAGCTTAGAAACAGAGAGACTTAACAATATTGAAATAACATACCCTCTGAGGTTTGAAAACGTAAATTTTCATGAAAAACCCCAAATAGATCTGGCTATAACAAATAAGAGTAATCAACAAATTATAATGTACAAATGGATGCTACTTTGCAAGAGAAGAGATTCCCAAATCAGTATAGGTCCAACATTAAACAATTCAACAAGATTGTACCCAAATAAAACATTCTATTTAACAGTCACTTGTCATCCAAAATTTTATGGAAGGTCTAAGGAACACATGATCATTACATTTCGAGGATTCAAAATAGAAAGATTGATTACTATAAATATTTTAAGTGACATTATTTCTACTAATCCTAGTCTAGATCATAAAAATGAGTTCAAGAACGGACTCGGCGAAATGAATCATATGCTGAAAAAAATTAGAAATGGCCCTGATAATGCTCAAGTGCCTGGAGTGCGATTAAAGAAAGCTCCTAATTTTATTGCAGTGAAATTTGGACATTACAATATACCAGATAAAGTTTGGTCTGCTGTTTTAGGCAACGACAATGCATATACTTATGACCAAAATGAAGTTTTAATAAGAATTGAGTCCCGTTTGCCATGTCTATTAAAAAATTTGAATATTACCAACTACACTGATAGATGGCACACTTTGTTATACCTTGAGGAGATTCAAGCAACAGTCAATATGAAGGATTTTAATATGCCATCTGCATTCTTAATAAAATATCAGGAGTACCTTGGTCTTGAAGTAAACAACTTGGCAGAAAAGAGACCCTCTATCATCCAAGGTGACAAAATTGTTGTAAAAGATATATGGGATGACAGTGCTCCTTCATATGAGGGTTTTGTTCATGTTATTCGAGGGGACCTATTACTGATAAAGTTCCATCCCCGATTCCATGAAACTTACCAGGGAAGTGATGTTTCTGTAGAATTTTATTACAGCAGAAATCAGATAAGGAAATCACACCATGCAATTAATCTGGCAATATCTACATTGGGTCCAGATGTCTTATTTCCATCTCGACTAGTAACACGACCACCTCAAATACCATTGGAAAACTTGAAAATAATGAAATGGTTCAATCCATTTTTGAACTGTCGTCAGAAAGAGGCTGTAAAAAATATTTTGGTTGGGGAGTGCCGTCCGATGCCTTATTGCATATATGGACCCCCTGGCACTGGAAAAACTGTCACTATTGTCGAGACTTTGTTGCAAATACTAACCCTTATACCGGACAGCAGAATTTTAGTAGCAACGCCGTCAAATAGTGCAGCCAATTTAATAACAGAAAGACTTTTAGAATACCGGAAACTATTTTCCAGTTCTATAATCAGACTTATCGCTAACTATTTAGTTGACTCCGAAAGCATTCCAGATATAATAAAACCTTATTGCGCTACATTAAACATAGGTTTAGAAAATACATCTAGACCAACTCATGTGGTCCACAATGGCATAAATATTAATGTCCTGGCATCTTATGTCGGCAGGCACCGTGTTACAATCGGGACATGTCATTGTCTCGGATCATTAGCGCAAGTGAAAATTTCCAAAGGACACTATACACACGTTATAGTGGATGAAGCTGGACAAGCAATAGAACCAGAGATTATGATCCCTATGACATTTGTTGATAAAGAAAGTGGTCAAATCATTCTTGCTGGTGACCCAATGCAGCTTGGCCCGGTTGTGTTATCGAAACATAGCGCCGAGTACGGAATGGACATTTCATTCCTGTCACGATTGCTTGACACATACCCATATCAAAAAGACTTTGTTGCTTTCCACAATGGTTTTAATAATAAGCTGATTACACAGTTAACGGATAACTACAGGTCTTTGCCGGAAGTTTTAACATTGCCCAGCGAAATGTTTTATGATGCATCTTTAATTGCTAAAATAGACCGAAACACGCCATTTATTCTGAAAATTCTTGATATTGTTTCTGAGATATTTGAATTGACTGATAATGTAAAAACTGGTGGAGTGTTTGTCCATGGCGTTAAAGGCAACAATGCGAGAGCAGTGGATAGTCCTTCTTGGTATAATCCCGAAGAAGCTTCCATGGTTGCATTGACTGTGTGTAAACTATATAGGAAAAATATTACATCTGATGAAATTGGTATCATTACACCTTATCTAGCACAGGTAATGTCCTACTAAGATTAAATATCACTAAAATAATCTATTCTAAAGTGCTTCCTCTGCAACATTATCACAACACTACCTACTTACAATATTAACGGCGCCGTTTTAATCAGTGGCCTAAATGACATCCAGCCATCGCGTCTAGTACAACATTTAATGAACGGGCTAGCTGGATGGTTAGGCCGTTCATAAAATAGGGTAACCATGTGACGGAAATATATGAAATTAGCTTTTTAATGGAGCTACTTTAGCGCCTATACTATGAAAACCACGAAATTCAATTGCTGTGAATGTATGATTATGAAACCGGTTAGGTTGCATAATCGTACGTTCACAAGGTAGGTCAATAAGGTAGGTATATAACAAAGTTTACCAATTAAAATTCTTTGCTTTTTATTTAAAAAGTAGCACTTAAACTAGCACTAGTAGGTACTCCACAAACTTCAACGCCCCCTGCGTTGAAGTTTGTGGAGTACCTACTAAATCTTTTAAATGATAGTTTTGGAAAATTAAGCACAACGATTTTCATTAATTACCCAGCCAGTTCTGCTGCTGACTCTGTGGTCTCAGGATCAACGCAATTATTCACCTAGTTCACCCCGTCAGGGGTTGATTATGCAAACATTGTTGGATGTTTCAATTATCCCACTTTTGGTTTATTATATACCAATATCCACGTAAATTGAAGAAAGCAATAATGGACTTCCCCTAAAATCTTCATCACCCCTTTTCGCTCCTTAAGGGGTTTATTTTCGAAAAATACGTATATATGTTCAGTGGCGGCCTTAGGGGGTGGCGAGCAGGGCAACCGCCCGGGGCCTCGCTCTTACAGTGGCCTCACGCTACCAGAGTTCAAAAAAGCTTACATTTGAAATGTTTTACACTATTAGCAATAAAATGAAGTTTTTTCACAGTAAATTATTTAATAATATTAATAGTAATAAGTGCCATCGAATTTGAGGAATTCGATGACACAAGACCGGTTTTTAGTTTTACATTTTTTTTTTAATAAATTTCTCTTTGTTATTTTATTTTAAATTTTAATCTTAGGAAACGCCGCAAACAAAATCAGAAATACCTACTTTCATAATTATGAATTTCATTAAGAACAAGGGCCTCGCAAACATTTGTCGCCCGGGGCCTCGCCAAGGACTGCCGCCCGGGGCCTCGCAACGGTAAAGGCCGCCGCTGCATATGTTACCTATTTTTTTTATTATCGAAATCATTAACGTCGAGTTTCAGATTCATCGGACCAAGCATTAAGATTGTCCCCAGTTCGCTCAAACAGCATCTTCTTTCTAGTAAGAAGCATAGAGCATTTTTATACCCGTCGTAACTTTTAAACGAAAGGTCCAATTTGAATAATTTAAAGTGTGATTTATATGTAAGTACATAATCAACCTTAATAATCAAACAGTTTAAATGCATAAGGATTAATATCATGATCCCAAAATCACCACTATTCCATTACACCCGGGTTTTGATTGAATAAAAAGCAGGCATTGTGTAACTTAACCATAAAATTTACACATATACCCTCTATTTATCTAGCTTATTTTGTCTCACTGCTGGGTAAAGGCCTCCCTCTCCCTTTTCCACACAATTCTGTCATTTGCTATGTTGGGCTAGTCGTTTTGGCAGGAGTCGAGCTCATCTTCGCTTTAGTCTGCCGCGATGTCTTTTGGACTTTAATGGGAGCCATTCGGTGGTTCTTTTTGCTTATTTCTCTTATGACATGCGGCAGACATGTCTGGCGCAGTCACCTTTAAGCTTAGCGGCCTTCTGGGCAACGACCATAATTTTGGTTTTGGAGCGCAGTGTTGTGTTCCTTTTGTAGTCCCAGAGACTATTTGGCCCAGGTCTTGGACATATGCAATCTCCTCACCCTCAATGTATAATCTTCTTTTGGTGCTGTTCGTCAAGAGTTTGGTCTTTGGCATGTTCATCCTAAGCCCAATCTCGAGGCTTGCATTGTTCAGGTATGCGAGCATGTTATCCAGATCGGCTGCTGATGAGGAAAAAGTGAGTCGTGGTTTATACTGACGAAGGTCTTTGCATAATCGACGAATGCTAGATATGAAGCTTTTTTAAATTCTGTACAGTTCTCAATCAGTTGGTTTAGAGCGTGCGTTGTGAGGCCTCCTCGAAACCCAGCCTGTTCTGGTGGTTGGTGGGAGGGAATCTAGTTGTTGTGAGATGCGATTTTCAATTATATTAATTTCCCTTTATATAGATGTGACAAAATGCTGATATGACACTATCATGTTGAGTGTCATTATAAAAAGGAGTAGAACCCCTACTCCTTTTTTTTATGCAATAAAATAATTAAAGAGTGGCAAAATGCTGACGGGGGTCTGCACAAGCCTGGAGTATGGAATTAAACAAATTGGTGATTTTTAGAAGTAGTTCTGATTCTCCGATTTTGAGGACTTCTGTGGTAATACCATCGTTACCAGGATTGTTTGAGTATATCATACTTCGTAATGCGTAGTGTAATTCGTAACCGGTAATTATGGGTACATCAGTGGTATGCAAGGCGGCGCGTATGGAATCTCGGGAAGGCTTTGAAGTGACGTTTGTATTGCTTTTCGAGTATAAATGTTTGTAAAAGTCTGTATCTTTTTCGCAGTGTGTAACCCCTGAACTATCTTTTATTTTGTAAATAGATGACTTTCCTTTATTGATACCTTTTTAGCGATTTTGAAAGATTAACTGGTTTCAAGAGCTATTTGTACTAATCCGTTAAAATGCAGATGTCTTCTCGTATACTTCTTGTAACCTTTTTATCTATCCCTCTTCATGTTCGTTAGCCATTACTCGCAGCCTGCCTGTCTTCAATCAGTTCAAGGTTCGAATCGAGAAGTTTTGAAAGAATTTTTTAAACCGGTGAAGTTGTTTTTGTGCTTTGTTGAGCTTTGAGCAAACAAAATAAAAAAAACACAGAAGTATATACTTACATAATCTGATGCATTACAGGCTTATTGGAATAGTTTTGTTCAAAAAACCATTCTTATTTCATAAATGTGAAAGTAACTCCGTCTATCTGTTTGTTACCTCTTCACATCTCAACGGCTGAACAGATTTGGATAAAACTTGGCGCTAGGGAAAAACTTGGAATTGGGCTTATGATACTTTTTAACCTAGAGTATGTTCCCTTGGAATAATTTTCAGCTTTAACACAAGCGCAACCGGTGGTAGAAGCTATCTTCTATCGGTAATATGAAAGCGATAGGTCATTCACTGATTAATCACGAAATCTCGAAAACTACTTGACCCATGGAGATGAAATTAGGCGAAAATAAAGTCTTATGAATCCCCTTTAGAAAGTGTTAGCCTCAATGCTCTCGGTTACACGGTTCATCCTCAGTCGTAAACTCCCTGTGTTCATATTTCAAGGGATATCCCTAATTGATCGTAGTTTCATGACATAAAATAAGAACTTAAAAAGCCCTTTCAGAAAACAAGTCTCACTAGGTACCCACTGTTAGTTACTTGGTTTCTCTTAACTCGCCAAAAATGTGTATTTACGTTAACTCCAATATTTAAAAACTGGGACACGATTGAACTCAGCTTCTATAATTGTAATAAAAAGCCCTTTCAGAAAATATTAAATTCATTGCTGTAGGATACATAGACCATCTTTTCCCGTATACGTTTAGTAAAAAATCTTTTTTGCAAAAAAATACAACCTTACAATCAAATACAAATCAAAAACAAAATACAATCCAAATAAAAAACTACAAAGTATAGAATAACAGACTCTAATTTCGGAAGTCGGTGGTTTTGATTGTTTTTTAATTTTTTGACACCGACTACCGAAATTAAACTTATTTTATAGATAGGTAGGTACTTTGTAGTGTTTTATTTGGAAGTCGGTTGTATTTTGTTGTAAAAAGTTTTTTAATTCCCACTTTTTAGAGGTAATGAGTGGTTGGACTATTTGCCGTTAAGGAATTACTTTGTGTGCCCTCGCAGTCCAAGTCCAGACCTGTTCATAGTTAAATATCTACTTTGCTTTGGTATAGATTTTATTGATTTTAAGTTGAGGAGATCACTGGTTTATCTTTGAAGATCACCGTCCAATAACACTTAACCCAACGCAAAAAGAATAACAAGATCGGTTAATAAAAAATAATGATATCAGATTCTGACTTGATGCCAATGGGAACATCTCAGGAGTAGTCTTTCGAATAGTCAATCAAAATCTATTCATAATTTGCGGAATCATCGCATACACACACAAAAAAAAAAGAAAAAACAAACAGTCGAATTGTGAACTTCCTCCTTTTTTGAAGTTGGTTAAAAATTAATTAAATACAAGGAGCAACAAAAAATTATACCATTTTAGTATTTGTATAAAACAAAATACAGAAGGTTTAACATTAATATAATCACAGTAAATGGATTCCGAGGTCAAACTCCCCGGGCACTCCACTCGCGACTTTGTGCATATCTCATTTTTCGCGTTCCCGTAGGAATTTCGGGACGCATTATACTTACACCTAAACCTTCCTCATGTATAACCCTTTCCATTCGTGAAAACCGCATGAAAATCCGTTCCGTACTATATTGAACTAAGTCATTTGCCTAGCTGTTCAGTTAAATGTCGGTATGTCACTTAGGCCGCTGATTAAACGGCACCGTGCAAAGAAATGGCCAATTAAACGGCTGATTAAGCTAGTTGTCTGCGACATTAAAATCGTATTTGTAATGACAGTATTTTTTTTCAGACAAAACATCTACGACGTCTATTCGACAACATGAATTTGGAGCGTCCGAAAATAGGCACCGTTGAAGAGTTCCAGGGTCAAGAACGATCACTTATTATCATATCAACGGTGCGCTCATCTGAGGCCCTTGTGTCTGTAGACCAAAAACATTCTTTAGGATTTGTAGGAAGTCCAAAGCGATTAAATGTTGCCTTGACACGAGCTCAAGTAGCTGTAATACTGTTCTGTGACCCACAATTGTTAAGTACTGACCCCTTGTGGAACAGAGTCATAAGTCACGCAATTAAGGACAACAAATACATGGGATGTGATTTTACGCATGTGAAAGATGAGAGCAATAAAAATATATTTAAGGAATAAATAAGCTATTTGTAATGTTACTTCACATAAGCCATGACATATTTGCGAGTACCGCGAGACCGTGTGCTGGAAGGTGTAGCGTGTGTATCTTCTGCATTTAATAATTGTGACAAAATACATTGACTCTTTAAACGAGACGTACCTAGTACCTACAAAAATTGCGGATATGCATGGAAATGAGCACAGGAACGGTCCTTGTTTCGATGCATTTAACCTACCAGTTCATACATTTTTCTTACCTTTCTTTAGCAATCCTTAAGATAAATATATATATAAATAAGATAAATAGCTTGCATAATATACCAATGTTGTATTTTTTTTATATTTCATCATCATACCAGCTGAAAGATGTCCACTGCTCCCCCAAGACAAGACAATTGCTGCCTCCCCCAAGTGTCGCCACAACAACCGGTCCTGTGCGTTTCGCATCCATCGGCTGCCCGCAACCCTCAACAGGTCATCTGTCCGCCTTGTGGAAGGCCTTTCAACGCGGTACGCGGTCGCCACTCCAGAACTTTCGGCCCCATCGACCATCTGTTCTGCGAGCAATGTGCCCTGCCCACTGCCACTTCAGTTTGGCGATTCTTCGGGCTATGTCGGAACCTTGGTTCTCTTGCGTGATCGTCGTGATCGAATCAGGAATGGTGATATCCGTTTCACCGGAAAATAACAAACGCCGTAAGATTGTAAAATATCGCGTGAAATAGTAAACTATTTTTTCTTAATAAGACACGGATGACTAAGCCTTCTGATGAGGCCCATTGTGAGCGACCACGATTCGGTTCCATTAGTCATCACTGGCAAAATCACTCAACTTTACGATCGCCGCCCAGCCGAGTCTGATTCGACGGTTGACCTCGTTTTCGAAGCTAACCCTACCTAACTAGACCGTTTGTCCCAGGTAGACGTACTACAACTTTGTAGTCTCCGATCTTGATAATAGGGGGTGCTACATGGGTATTTACCGTGACCTTGGTTTTGTCCATGTTCATTTTAAGTTCCACTCTTTCGGAAGCCCTACTGAAGTCCTCCATAGTCCCAGCCATGACGACTATGTCGTCGGCAAATCGAAGGTGAGTGATGCACTCGCCATTGACATTAATGCTTAGCCTTCTCCAGTCCAACCTTGAAGACATTCTCCATTGCGGCCGTGAAAAGTTTCGGAGAAATGACGTCTCCCTGCATCACACCCCGCTGTAGGAGGATAGGTTTCGAGATCTGATCCTGAAGTCGGACTGACATGGTTGCCTTTTCGTACAAACACTCAGCACCTCGATGTATTGATAGTCGATCTGGCACTGTTGGAGAGATTACAGCACAGCCCAAGATTCTGTCGAATCGAAGGCTTTCTTCTCTTCATTTTCATAGTTCTCAAACGCTAAGCAGATGAGACGCTTCGGTCTTCTGTTTAACCTGCCCCAGCGTTTTATGTGGTCTACGGTGCTGAAACCTTTTCAGAATAAGATTTGCTGAGGAGGCTGGAAGTCGTCAAACCTGCGGGCAAGAAGGTTCGTGATAGCTGGATAACAGCTTGTAGATATGGCTCAGAAGTGAGATGGGCTTGTAATTCTTAAGCAAGGCATTGTCAAGTATTATAGATAATAAGTTCATAGTTAGCTGCAATTTGATCAAATAAAGCAAAATATAACTGATTTTGTTGGAGTAACGTTAGCTCAGCAAATTAAAAAAAAGGCATTTAGCCTGGAACAAAGTACATAAAAAGATAGCTCTTGATGATTTGTAAATGTATACAAATCAATATTCATCTTATAGTTCTTGAGAAATTCAAGATTTTGCTGGGGTAACGTTTTGGGATTTTCCATATCTCGAAAACTGTTCGTCGCAGAAGTTTGAAAAAAATACCCGTTATAGTCACCACTGCGTCGACTGTCGGGAGGACACGGCGCGGCAGTGTGCCGCTTGGGAGGAACCGCACCGTGCCCTCATCTGTGCGGTAGGCAGCTGCCAGCCGTAGTCCGTTCTATGGTCGGCGGTAAGGACTCCTGGGACGCGGTGGTCTCCTGAGAAACAGTTATTGCGCAGAAGGAGGCTGCGGAAAGGGAGAGGGAAATCTCAACCTCTCTTCCGACCCGCAGCAGGCGCATCGGGCGTCGGAGGAGGCATACGCTGCCCTTTTCCGGCCCCCCTAACTGTGTCCTGGGGCAGCGGACTTGGGGATGTCTGTCGCCCCCATTCATTCATTCATCCGGACCCGAGGTGGCGGTGCGTGGTGTTCCCGTGCGCCCCTCTTTGACGTCGCGGGGGGAGTCAAACATCTCAGACGGTTCGGACGAGATTAATTATTAAAAAAAAAATGCTTCTGACAAAAAAATATTTTGCGTAAAATGTGTTATTCCAACTGAAATATTTGACTACATAAAAATTCGTAAAAGTACTAGTTGGTAAACAAGTTAACTTTCACTTGCCAAACATTAGGTTTCTGTTTCAATTATTTGTGAAGAGCTTTTTTGCTAAGTAATAATTTGGCAAATTAAATTACATAATATGGGGAAAATTGGGTAATTTGTCGAATTTATTTTCGATGAAATGAAACAAGGGGAACCCGATATGAGGATATAAAGAGATTTCATCAAACATCAAGCGGTTTTACTTTAGCGGTCGAATACGCAGCTCACCCTGAATACAAAACGATAGTGATAATAAAATATATAGTGAACAAATTTATTCATTTTGTTGCCAGACAGTTTCAGCTTTAAATTCTTGACGGAATAATAGTTATTTTTCTCACGCTCTTTGTAGCATACAGACGTATTAGTTAGCAATTTTTAATTAACACTAATAAAAGTGACCTAGTTTGCATTGTAATGGAATTCTAAATTTTAGCCTTAAGTTTAGTTTTTGTAATTATCATAATAATTAAAACACAAAAAACTTAGAAATAGTGGATTTTTATAAAATATAATGGATAACAGCCCGTGTTATCCATGTGGTCGAGTTCATCCTTCCGCCTCACGATGATGCAAAATCAAGCCCAATCACTTGAAGTTGCTTCCACGTCCGAGATACAAAAATGGATGTCATACATTGAGCAGTGCCTAAATGAGATTTAATCTATTGCCACGGATGGAAAACTCAACTCTGACCAGAAATTGAAGATATCCAACTTTTGCCGCAAAATAGCATCTGGCAGTGACATCTCGCAGATGGCAGTCCTATATCAATCACTGAAACAGAAAGCCGTTCAAGCATACATGGCGGATGACTTGCAAGAAAAGCGGAACTTGAAGGAACACATTGCAGAGCTCAAGCAGTCAATTAAGGAGTCTCGCTCTTCTGGAAATGTTTCTGTGAAATGGTGAAAAAGGGAACAAGTGATTTCGTTCGACCGAATAATTTAAGCTCTGTGGCCATTTATCCCAACGATAAATTAAAATCTAGCAATGAAACAAAACACCTCGTGCAAAAAAATCATCCGGCCAGAGCAAATGAAGCTGCATGTTCGCAAAACAAAACATGGTGGCGTTATTATCAGTAGGGAGACCAAACACGACGCAGACAAATTGAAGCAAGCAGTCCAGCTCTCTTCATCTGGACTTAACCCAGCAAACGCAAACCCCGGATCGTGGTCGTAGGAGTGCCGACTTATATAAGACTCTTGGTGGTTTGTTGCTTGTAGTTTGGATGCCGGTTTCGTCAACATTGTAAATTTGCGTTCCATCAATGTTGTGCTTTTCGATTTCTGCTTCAAGTAAATCATAAAATCTTTCTACTTGGGGTCTATTGAAGCCTCTGGCTCGTGCAACTGATGTTGGTTCGGGGCGGCGCTGACCAACATCGGAATGACGCATCTTAAAGCCAGCGTACCAATCTTCACCCGCAGCTCCATTTTTAAAAGGATGTGTACCTAATTTGGTTTCTCTCTTCATATTGGTACCTACACTAATTTCAAGAATTCTATTTTGTCAATCCAAAAAGTAGATTATCCATATGAAATAGATATCTACTCAACTAGCTCTGATTCTTGAGCTGCTGTAAAAACTGTTGTCAATCGTCCTAGTTTATTTTTTGGTCATTGTTTAACGGGTTAAAGTTCACTTTCGATTGGCACAGAAACTTGAATAAGGAAGACGTATGTTTGGTTCAAAGCTTTATTTGCAACTACTCGTTCTAATATGACATGCTCCTACTTAAACGACTAACACATGCCTAATTTCTGCCACCCATGATACACTGTCACAACTTCATTAACTAATGTATTAGGTTCGATATCTAGATTTAGCTAGTGATGTACATTCTAAACTAAGCATTTATGAAAATCAACAGCTGATAACCAAATATCAAAAGTAAACATTAAAAGCGTTCTCGATATCCAAAAAACAAGCTAATGTTGGTATAACTATTCTTGGAGAATTCAATCTGGATATAGGAAAGTAACTATACGCGGGTCAAGCAGTCCAAAGGACTGTGATTTTCTGAAACCCACTGTGAACGGTGACAGTATCTTTTGCCTTTCGGTATACCATTCTAAGTGTTTAAAGATCATTAGATAAATGAATCGCGTTACAGATACTCGATTTTAGGAATATGGGTCTTAATTTAAATTCACTGTTATTATTGCTACTGCTTTTGGGAATAGGGACTAAGTATTTATATTTGAATGTTTCGCCACTGAGCAGGAATAACACCTGTTATGTAATAACAATAACAATGTTATTAGGTATATATATTAAGTAGGTACCTAAATATTTTTTAGCTATGTCCGGTAAATAATAAAGCATTGTGTAGGTACCTATGATATATCGTCATCACCCGGGGCTGAATCCTTTTTTTTAAAGCGCTATGAAGCTCTTGGATTGAAAATTTAGATTCTAGCAGTTCATATTTCGATGTGAAAACATATATTTCCATTTACAGACAGCGATCCGTTAAATTTTTATTATATGTAAGTATAGATTATTAAATTATTTTATTTAGAACATGTCATAGCATTATATTCGATATAAGTAGTATAAACTCTATCAAGGACCATCAATCTACTACTAAGTACCTACGTAGAGTGGCCGAATATTCCGAGTCGCCACGACTGGGAATATTCGTTACGCCGCAGTGTACAGCGATTTGAAGTGGGGGCAATAACTTCCCAGTCACCAACCGGTGGAAACTGGGAATTTTATTACCGATTACCATCTGGTGGCAATCCATGTGGCTGTGCGACTGGGAATTTTCTGGATGGGCGCGAACGAATGACCTGCACCCGTACTTGTCGACAGCTCAGTGCATAGTCGTCAGCCATGGAGTACAAGAACCAGCGAAACATGTCAGAGCTGCTATGCCCCTAGCTCAAATCCTGGGTACGCCCTTGGTTCTTCCCATATGATTTTAAATATTGCCGACACTTTTTCTTCAAATTTGCTTTGTGACGTAATAGTTTTGGATTAAAATTAAACCTAGATACCTATATCTAGGTTTGATTTTAATCCAAAACTGCTTAAATTCACTTATCCTTTATACAGAAGATACGGGACGAACACATCGTCCCGCTTTCTATTATCTTCTGTATTCTGCAAATCCTGATGTTGAACCTTGATATATTTTTTTTGAACTCTGCATTTTCACTCTCTTAGACACGTTTTCAGCATTACGAATCGCATTTCAATCTGGTTTTCTACTAAGTTTTATTATATTTTGTTTCGTTGTTGTATCGAACTCTTCTTCTTCTCCCTGAATAGCAGCCTCCATAGTCCCTCCAGAAGGTCCATTTTGCTGTACCTTGTCTACACTGCTGTAGGTGCCTCTAACGTTCATAGTATTCAATGAGACGCTGTTGGCTGCTGTCAATATACTCTCTCGAGTTAAAATATTCTTATCTATTCTTCTTACTGTGTACATCTGTAGGGCCTTTCTAAAGTGACTTTTTCCTTATTCATAACGTTTCTTTTTTCTTTTTCTCTAATAAAAAAGGGCAAGTTCTGTCCAGAACAAAGTGGTCCCCTTTACAATTCAAACATTTATGATGCACTTATCATGTTCTGAGCTACCGCATTTTGGACATAACAACTTTTTGACTAAGCAGAACTTTTTAACATTTCCGAATTGCCAACACCCTGTACATTGTGATACGGGGAACTAATATGCGTTTACTTTAAAACGGCACTCGTATGCGTATATATATTGTGGTAATACACCACCCTTAAAACATATTTTGATAGCTTCGCTCGGTGTCTATTAGCTGATAGTCTATTCATCCTCTTCAAATTCATGATTTTAACGTCGCACTCTATAATTTTAATGAGTTCTTCTTCACTCAAATCTAGATCGATGCCTTTTACTACACCATGAATCACGTTTCATTCATGTGTTAATTGACAGCAAACCCCATCTCTTCAAAATTTTTGCATTCCACAAACAATAAAAAAAAAAATGAAATGAAAAATGTGATAAAAATGCTTTGTTTAATATTATATGATGAATACCTGTAATGTTTTGTGATCTTAACAACTTAGCCATCGCAAATTGTTTTGGTAAACCTTCTAAAGCAGTGATGCAAACTTAAATGATCCGCCACCATTTCTACCTCATCGTTCTTGAAGATAAGATAAGATAGGACAAGATATTTCATCCACCCACCACAATCTTTTTTTTAGTTGATTTGCATCACCCTCACATTTGTTTGTGTACCTAAAGAATCACTCCTGATCAGCCGTTTCGATTTCCTACGAAGAAGGTTTTTATTACGGTTAGTAATAAAACCTTCTTCATCGCTCCTTAGTCCATCTCCTTCACTACTTTCGTCTCTTTCTTTTCTTTTTGCCACCTTCCTTTCTACACTTTCATTTCTCCCTGTTATTGTATTTTCAGCAACTGATAAATCTAGCTCTCGTTCAACGTTTTCTAAATATTCCGAATCACTCATGTCCTCATTCTTACTACTCTCCTCCTCGAAGTCGGGACTTCAGATGGAGAGAACAAAATACCGTTAATCGCTGCGGAACAAATTAATTGTACGTGCACGTGTCAACTGTACGACCGCTTGCGCGCAACTGATGACGATTGATTTATTGTGAAGACTTGCAATCGTAACCGCCATTTTACCAACTGTCGTTACACCGCACTGCCAGCGCACTGTGAGAGACACTCCTTCGAAAATAATAAATGATCAAATCCTAGATCAAATCCTCCCGTATTACCTACATGGCTTGCGTACCGCTACCTATTGGAATAAATGAAAGGGTTGTTTGTTCGACCCATTTCTATTTTTAATCCGACTCCCAGTGGGGTGATGACAATCTGGGTCTCTTTTAAAGCCACCAAAACACAAGCATGTCTTTTTACCGCAAAAAGGAGTCGTTTCGACCTAATTCCGACTTTTCGGGGTACATCTGTAACCGATCGGCTCGAGCTCCTAGGCATGGAGTTGACACCCAGTCTCAACTTTGGTGCCACCATTGAGCACAAAGCCCAAACTGCGGCCAAAAAGCTGGGCATCCTAAATAGAGTGAAACGATACTTCACGCCTGGACATCTTTTAACCCTCTACAAAGCACAAGTCCGATCCTGCATGGAGTATTGCAGCCACCTTTGGGATGGCTCAGCTAAATACCAACTTGCCGCGCTTGACTCGGTGGAACGCAGAGCTAAAAGGCTCATTGGCGACGTAAGACTGGTGGATACCAAGCTTCACAGCTTGGCTCATCGCCGCAAGGTTGCCTGCTTGTCGGTCTTCTACAGATNTGGGGCGAAGCCATCGAGAAACACGGCGAAGCACTTGCTGTATCGCTCGATATCTCGAAGGCCTTTGATAGGGTGTGGCACGCAAGTCTACTCAGCAAGCTTCCTGCTTATGGCATCCCAGCTGATTTTTGTAGCTGGATATCAGACTTCCTTAGTGAACGGTCGATCCGAGTAGTCGTTGACGGCTGCTTCTCTGACCTCATGGCTATTAATGCCGGAGTTCCTCAGGGGTCTGTTCTCTCTGCAACTCTTTTCCTGCTGCACATCAATGACCTGCTTCAGCCTGGTATTGTTGGGTATGCAGATGACAGTTCGGTTTCAGAGAGATACTTGTCTAGCGCAAAAACCAGCGGGGAAGAAGTTCGTTCCTTGAGAGAGGCCATGGTAGAGCGGACAAATTTGACCTTAAGTCTTGTCTCCCAGTGGGGTGATGACAATCTGGTCTCTTTTAACGCCACCAAAACACAAGCATGCCTTTTTACCGCGAAAAGGAGTCGTTTCGACCTAACTCCGACTTTTCGGGGTACTTCTGTTCCTGTAACCGATCGGCTCGAGCTCCTAGGCATGGAGTTGACAACCAGTCTCAACTTTGGTGCCACCATTGAGCACAAAGCCCAAACTGCGGCCAAAAAGCTGGGCATCCTAAATAGAGTGAAGCGATACTTCACGCCTGGACAGCTTTTAACCCTCTACAAAGCACAAGTCCGATCCTGCATGGAGTATTGCAGCCACCTTTGGGATGGCTCAGCTAAATACCAACTTGCCGCGCTTGACTCGGTGGAACGCAGAGCTAAAAGGCTCATTGGCGACGTAAGACTGGTGGATACCAAGCTTCACAGCTTGGCTCATCGCCGCAAGGTTGCCTGCTTGTCGGTCTTCTACAAATTGTACTTCGGGGAGAGTGTCCAGGAACTCCACGACCTCATCCCTTCTACCATCGGACATCTAGACGCACTGCAAGTTACCATCCCTACCTTGTTGCTATTCCACCAATTCGCACTAAACTTTTCCAAACGTCTTTTATAATGCGCACAGTAAAGGAGTGGAACTCTCTGCCTGCGTCTGTGTTTCCGAACGCATACAACCCTAATCTCTTCAAAATTAGAGTGAACAGGCTTCTTCTGGGTAAGCTCGCTCCATAGTCGACTTTGTCTCCATCATCTATGACCTAGACTAGAGTCAAGAGCAAACCCATATTAAAAAAAAAAAATGTAGGTACCTAATACATCAAGAAAACCTGAATGAACATAAATAGAATGTTTCTTTTTTTCGAATTTGTGTAATTTAAACTACTTAACAGCGGATGTAAGATTGTAAATGTAAAATTGTAAAGGTAATCTTTGGAAGTCAGGTCCGATCTTCGATCACTATTATAGGCGATCGAAGGGTCCGATTCTGATAATTCTTTCACTGCTAGAAAGCTACACTAATGTTGCTTCTTTATCACGGAAAACGCAGTTTTTGTGGGATAGCCTCATGATCAAAGCAGCGGGTTAAAAATTGAGTGTACCTATTGGTAATCCAGTACCTACCTAAACGGCATCGACTGGGCCCGTGAACTGACATACCTAGTCGTTTTTCGAACTTAATCTATACCTACTAATATTATTATTTGAAGAAGTTGAAATTATTGGCTGAAGAGTTTGTTTGTTTGAACGTGCTAATCTCTGGAACTACCAATCGGATTTGGAAAAATATTTTTGTAAATGATAGCCACATTCATGAGAAAGGCTATACGGGAACGGGAAAAAACAGGATATGCGCGAACGAAGTCGCGGGAAAAAGCTAGTATATAAAAAACACTCATATTTTCATTGCTTATCTTTAAACACTGAAGGAAAACGTCGCGTCGTGAGAAAACTGTTATACCTATCCTAGAAGCAAAATTCGAAGTCATGTGAAATCTAGCTAACCCTCACAGGGCCCGCGTGAGGGATGGTGGCCAACTCCCTCTACTGCCCTCTAGTAGGAACTTATTAAGCTTACGCCAGATACAATAGGTCACAGACTAGTATTGACAGAGTGGTGTAAGCGATTGGAATGGTTTTGCTGCTCTTGGTCTTTATGTGCTGCCAAAGCTTATTCTAGATATAATGGCTGTTGTGGTTAAGGAGTATCTACCTACTTATATAATGCATTGATGAAATAAAATACAAATTTACATATAAACAAAACTTTTTATTTCATAACTGCGAGTAGGTACCTACCTGTTCTGGCGAACTTCGTACCGCCTCAGAATAAATTATTGCCGTACCTATTTGTTTTCAGCATGAATTCCAAATATATGCTGTAAATTAGCACTTTTATTTTTTTATTTTTTTTATTTAATATGGGTTTGCTCTTGACTCTAGTCTAGGTCATAGATGACAGAGACAAAGTCAACGATGGAGCGAGCTTACCCAGAAGAAGCCTGTTAACTCTAATTTTGAAGAGATTAGGGTCGTATGCGTTCGGAAACACAGACGCAGGCAGAGAGTTCCACTCCTTTGCTGTGCGCATTATAAAAGACGTTTGGAAACGTTTAGTGCGAATTGGTGGAATAGCAACAAGGTAGGGATGGTAACTTGCAGTGCGTCTAGATGTCCGATGGTAGAAGGGGGCCGGTGGGATGAGATCGTGGAGTTCCTGGACACTCTCCCCGAAGTACAATCTGTAGAAGACCGACAAGCAGGCAACCTTGCGGCGATGAGCCAAGCTGTGAAGCTTGGCATCCACCAGTCTTACGTCGCCAATGAGCCTTTTAGCTCTGTGTTCCACCGAGTCAAGCGCGGCAAGTTGGTATTTAGCTGAGCCATCCCAAAGGTGGCTGCAATACTCCATGCAGGATCGGACTTGTGCTTTGTAGAGGGTTAAAAGCTGTCCAGGCGTGAAGTATCGCTTCACTCTATTTAGGATGCCCAGCTTTTTGGCCGCAGTTTGGGCTTTGTGCTCAATGGTGGCACCAAAGTTGAGACTGGTTGTCAACTCCATGCCTAGGAGCTCGAGCCGATCGGTTACAGGAACAGAAGTACCCCGAAAAGTCGGAGTTAGGTCGAAACGACTCCTTTTCGCGGTAAAAAGGCATGCTTGTGTTTTGGTGGCGTTAAAAGAGACCAGATTGTCATCACCCCACTGGGAGACAAGACTTAAGGTCAAATTTGTCCGCTCTACCATGGCCTCTCTCAAGGAACGAACTTCTTCCCCGCTGGTTTTTGCGCTAGACAAGTATCTCTCTGAAACCGAACTGTCATCTGCATACCCAACAATACCAGGCTGAAGCAGGTCATTGATGTGCAGCAGGAAAAGAGTTGCAGAGAGAACAGACCCCTGAGGAACTCCGGCATTAATAGCCATGAGGTCAGAGAAGCAGCCGTCAACGACTACTCGGATCGACCGTTCACTAAGGAAGTCTGATATCCAGCTACAAAAATCAGCTGGGATGCCATAAGCAGGAAGCTTGCTGAGTAGACTTGCGTGCCACACCCTATCAAAGGCCTTCGAGATATCGAGCGATACAGCAAGTGCTTCGCCGTGTTTCTCGATGGCTTCGCCCCAGCAGTGCGTGACATACACAAGAAGATCGCCAGTTGACCGTCCCCGGCGAAAGCCATATTGACGGTCACTGAGGAGATCATTGTCTTCAAGGTAGGTCAGCAACTTACTGTTCAGTACCCTTTCCATAACCTTGCACAGAATGGAGGTAATGGCGATCGGTCGATAATGAGCAGGGTCTGCACGGTCGCCTTTTTTTGGCACAGGTTGTACATTCGCAAGCTTCCAGGATTTTGGCACCGTTCTTTTTTCAAGAGAGAGGCGGAACAAGCGTGTCAACACAGGAGACAGTTCAGGCGCACATTGCCTCAAAACTCTCGCTGAAATGCCGTCAGGCCCGCTGGCCTTGTTCACGTCTAGACTGCACAATACTCTTCGTACCTCTTTCATGTGAACTGCGATCTCCGACATCGAAGAGTCACAGTAACGAGGTACAGTTAGTGGTTGCTTGGAGCCAGCGTCCAGACGTGAATTGCTAGCAAAGAGAGATGCAAATAAATTTGCTTTCTCACTTGCAGAGTGGGCCAGCGACCCATCAGGTTTCAGCATTGGTGGTAAAGTGGGCCGACAAAAGTTCGTTTCAACCGCTTTCGAAAGGGACCAGAACAGTTTACTACCCGGAGGGTGCGATGCTAGTTTGGCCCCGATACGTCCAACATGGTCAAAACGTGCCCCACGTAGAACTTGCTTGCAGAACTTAGCGGCAGAATTAAAAGCTCTCTTCCTCGCGCGAACCCTGCGTGCTCTAACTTTTTGGTCGCGGGCCTTGACCCAAGCTTGGTAGGCAGACTCTTTTCGGGCCTCAGCGTGGGCGCACTCTGCATTATACCAAGGCCGGGTTTTGTGACCGAGCGGGATGTCGGAGAATGGAATGAAATATTCCATCCCCTGCCGAATCACGTCCACAATCATGTCGGCACAACAAGACGGGTCACCCGAGGAAAAGCACACATGCCGCCATGGATAAGACGCAAAAAAGTGCCGCATCTCATCCCAATCTGCTGACTCGTATCGCCATACTCGTCTCGTGCCTCTAGGGCTCTCATCTGGAGGAGAGCAGGTCGACACGGATTTCACCAGGCAGTGGTCAGATGTTCCCAGCGGGGCTGAGACCGATACTGAGTGACTGTTCGGATCAGTTGTCAGCAGAAGGTCCAAGCAATTGGGTGTATGGCCGTCAACATCCGGTACCCGTGTTGCCACATTCACCAGCTGGGTTAGATCTAGCGTTAAAGCAAACTTGCGCGCTTCTAACCCAGCATGGTCAGTTTTCTGGTACGGGAACAACCACTCTTTGTGGTGGGCGTTGAAGTCCCCCAGAAAAATGAGCTTCGCTGTTGGGTACCGTTGTTGGGCTACGTCAGTCGACTCCACGAGGAAATTGAACAGTGCTGTTGTCTCCTGGTCACCACTGTGCGATCGGTAAACGCCGATGTAGAGAAATTTCTCCACGCCAGTGTCCACAAGTAGCCATATGGCAGAAAAACCCGATTTCTCAAAGCAACGGAGACGACGACAACAAATGTCATCGCGGACGTACACACAGACCCCAGCCTGCTTCTTGAACTTGTGTTCAAGAGAGTAACCCGGGTAGTTGAGGTACGCCACGTCCAACGGGGTTGCTATCTTCGTCTCCGTCAGAAAAAACAGGTGCGGCTTCTCGGCCTCAAGGTGATGATGGACCGGATCGAGATTGGAGTGCAACCCCCTGATATTAGTGAGGTGCACTTTAAGTGGGAGGAAGTGCAGCCGTTGTTTACCCTTTTTCTTCTGTTTTACTTTTGTCATTTATTTTATCGAGTAGTTGGGGGGAAAAGTCGAATTGTCGAGGCGCTGCTCAGTGAACCAAATGGAACACTAGAGCTAATCCAACCAATGGGGAACTCATATGGAGACTGCGGGGACGCCCGAACCCCCCCGGATATGGCCACCGGGTCCGGATCTGTGCAATAAAAGTGTAGCATATAAAATTTTACAAACATGCTTACTTTTCTATGAAGTTCACCGTGAGGACGGTTGTTCTTGTTGACTTTGTTAGTTATTACATTTTGGTAACGTTGCCTACGTTACCAAAATTTTAATAACTAACAAAGTGCACACATTTTTCTTGTAACAGCTGGTATGTTACAATTATTATTGGAAATGACAGTAAACAAAAATAGACGTTTACTCCCACTTAGTGTCAACTCACACCGAGACGCAAAGCAGTGCGGCATTTAGAAACCGCGCTATTACCTAAAATTCACTAAATCCTCCAAATTATGAAGAAATCATAGCAAAGTATGTGTGGCGTAGCCACAATACATTATTATTATCAAATAACGTTTACTAAATCTATATATCTATCCATACATTAATAAAAATGTAACGGATCGCCGTCTGTAGGTACATGAAAGATATAGGTATGAGAAAAAATATTATTGGGAATTTTATCAACGCAAATAGCACCTAAAACAATGCTTGTTAGATTTTTTGTCTATTTGTCTGTGCGTTTGTGCACGCTGATCTCGGCTTATCCGATTTAAATGTGGTTCACTAATACACTGTGGTAAGCTTCACTTAAAATTTAAGTAGGTAGTGTTTGGTTCATGTCAATCGGTTCATAAATAAAAAAAGTTATGACAATTTAAAGAATCACGTCGATTAATTGTTAAAATATCTATGTATATATATATCTATCTATTCTTTCTCTGTTCAGTAGCATTGACTGGAACTTTACTAAACTTCATTATCTTAAAATAAAAATGTCTGCCCCAAGTAGGTAACTATTCCACGCGGACGCTTATTTTTGTAACTAGTTACTTCTGTATACTTATAGTAGCGCTTTGGTTAGTTTTGCGTTTGTATTATGTTATGATTTGCCCAGGCCTCTAAAACAAAGCCATAACCGCGGCGTCGGCCTCCATTCTGGCGGCAGTGGAGGCCAACTACAGTGGGCCTTCGTCGACGGACGAAATGTCCAAGCTGCGGAGGTGGCCCGCCTGTCACCCGCCACGGAGCTTCTCTAAAAGGAGAATGCGAAGCTCCGGGCAGACCCGGCTGGGCTCCGAGAAGCCGGCACCAAGGAGGCACCTCAAGGGGGACGCAAGCGCGGGCCAAGCCAGACCTTGCCTGCGGATGACCAGCTCCTGAATCTGGTGTGGCAAGAGCTTCCAGGGGCGGTACAGGAAACTTCCAAAAATGCATAAGCAATCTCACAAAGTAATAGCTTGACGTTTAGTTTGACTTACGACCTTCTATTTTTAAGTTGTCGGTGTGCCGTAAGTTCAAATCCCATGCATGATCAGACTTTTTGTAAGTTCTAGTTGTTGGTTAGTGCGCGTGTATGAGTATCTTAACATTCCACAGATAACACACACTAAGGACCTGTCGTCGCACTACGCGTAGGAACATCATATTATTTCTGTGTCATTAAGAATACCTACCCGTTACACAGTCACAGAGGCGACCTGTTTATTACCATTCCATTGATAAAATTCGCTTTAATAAGTAGGTACCTATATCATGTGCTGGTAGCCGTTTGGGCTAAGTGTTGGATTCGCAATCAGCGAAGCCCGAGTTCCAATCTTAGTAATAGTAAACACTAAAGATATAAAAATACAAAAGCCAGAAAATAATAAATAATCACGAATATGTTAAAATTACCTACTAAATATTTAGTTACATCGTCTGATTATTATAAACTAAAACAAAGAAAAGTAGTATTAATATTTTGTATAACCCCCATTATTTTCGATGCAGTCAAGTAAATGTTTGCGCATGGACCCAACAATATTACCGCATATTTCGCTCCCTCTTAAATTTTCCCACACCACCATGCAATGGGTTTTTAAGTGTTCCGTAGACCTCTCATCCCGCGAGTCCCACCTTTGCACCATCAAACCCCATAGATTTTCTATGGGGTTGAGGTCGGGTGATCGCGCTGGGCATGGAACAACAATTACCTCCGGGTGATTGTGAAACCACTCACGCACAGTATTAGAAAAAATGAAAATTGTAGCACACAGTAGGTAGCATGACTGAGTCTAACACTTCCACATAAGCCGAACTGCTTGCGCGAGGAGGAATAAAAACCAGTTCTCCTGGTCCTGCTGCACTAATCCATCCCCACATATTTATTGTAATTCGACCTGATTCGGTGTTAGGGATTACGTTTTTATCACACCAGCGAGTGTTATTCTTGCGCCATAAATGAAATCTGCCTTTTTGACTGGATTTAAATGTTTTTTTCATCTGAAAATATGGTAGTATTCCAGTCAAAATCTAAATAATCTCGTGCGAAACGTAATCGTTCTTGTTTGTGTCTCTCTGTTAAGTAGGGCTTTTTACCAGGTTTTCTGTGATGCACGCCTTCAGCGTGGAGCACACGGCGAACAGTTTGCAACAAGGTGTCGTATAATTCCGCAAAGTGACTCGTTGATGTGAAACCATTAATTGTTTCATACTCGTCCACCATAATGTCGTCGCTGCGCCTCGCCAATAAGCTTCGGACTTCCACTTCTCTTTCGACTAGCAAGGCTACCCTCTTCCTCATATCTTTTTATCCAAAGACTTATCTACAGTATTTCTCTAAAACAAAAAATATGATATTAGGCAGCTACCTATACTTAACAAAATACTAAAGTGACTTCATTTTTATATAATATGTTAATAATCATATTTATTTAATTTAATTTTTAAATAAAACTCTACATTTAAAAATACAATAATAAACACTAATATTTCTCTATTAAGCATCATAAAGTTATGATGGATGAATTAAAAAAACAATAAAAAGGATTACGCAATATGTTATCAAATAATCTCAGGTATAAATTTTAATTAAAACATTAATTTATAAAGTTGCAATTCATAAATAGGTATTATACTCACATTCAGTCCGGTTTCTTCAGGTATTTGTGTTTTATTGAGACCACTTTTATGCAGCGCAATAATAGTCGCCCTCACTTCAATACTAATATTTGCCTGCATTTCGAGAATATTACAATACTGTTAACCACACGTCACTTATCAACAACTTCAACCAACCGACAGTTCATTCCGATCAAGCTATTCGTAACACTCATGTCTACCTCGCAGAAATCTAAATTTCAGCTTTTTGTGATCTACCTTTCTAACTTTACGAATGTGTGAACAAGTTAAAGAATAATTTAATAAATTGCTAATCCATTACTTCCAATCGGGTAAGAACTTACAACTAGTAATGCGTGGGATTTGAACTTACAACACATCGATTTCAATCTCCCTCTGAGGGCGCTAAGGCATTGGGCCATCTTAACTCTTATTTAAGCGACGAAATTATGAACCACAATCACTTGTTGAAGACAACTTGAAAATAGATGGTCGGAAGTCAAACTAAACGTCAAGCTATTACTTTGTGAGATTGCTTATGCATTTTTGGAAGTCACTGTACCAGTACCGGTTCTCTACCCTGGAGAGGATCGTCTTGCGCCCCCCGCTGGCGGCGCGCCAGATAGCCTCGGGCCAAAAGAAGGCGGCCTCGTACGCGACCGCTGTGGCGGCCAAACCTTTTTGACTTTTGGCCTATCCGGACGGGGGCGTCCGGATAGGCCAAAAGTCAAAAAGTCAAAAGTCAAAACGTTTATTTCAATTAGGCCATTAAACGGCACTTTTGAACGGCAGCATTTACAGTTCAGTAAAATAATAATATTACATTAATAGTGTTTAATTAAGTGACTCTACTGTCCATTCGGAAAGGTAGATTCTTATGGAGAAGAACGGACAAGAAACTCCATAGTTACTCTTTTCAAATAATGATTTACAAAATTTGGTATACAAAAAAATATTTAATATTATGTGAGGAGGACGATACACCCAGAGTATACTACTTATAAGAACAAAGTATTACCAGCAGAGGTTAACTTATTCATTTTCTAAAAAAAATTAGGTAAATGGTACTCACATATTTACAGATAATCTTAATAACCATTAATTAAACAGAAAATAAAAACACAAAAAAGAAACAGTATACCTATCTATAAAGTTAATTCATAAATCAACCAGTTTGATTTCGACCACACCCTTGATTGTCCTATGGAGCAGGACCAGCATGTTTCCAAGCATTCTTATCCTGAATGTAATCTTCTAATTTGTAATATGCTTGTTCACAAAGTGTACTTTTAACATGAGTTTTAAATTTTCTTTCATTTAGTTCTAATATGTCAGAAGGTATTTTGTTGTAACATTTAACACAATACCCCATGAAAGAAGTGTGGACTTTAGCTAATCTAAAAAATGGTTGATCTAATTTGTCTTTATTTCTAGTATTAAAATTATGTCTATCACTAATTTTACTAAAAAGATGTCGATTTTTCCGCACATACATATTATTTTCATAAATGAATTGGCAAGGGACTGTCATAATATTAATCTTTTTAAAAAGTTCCCTCAGAGAATCACGGCGACGCAGATTATAAAGGGCTCTGACAGCTCTCTTTTGTAAAATAAATATGGATTCAATGTCAGCAGCCCGACCCCACAGCAAAATACCGTACGACATAATGCTGTGAAAGTAACTAAAGTAGACAAAACGTGCGGTTTCTACGTCTGTTAACTGTCTTATCTTTCTAACAGCATACGCGGCTGAGCCCGCAAGAGATGTTATATGAGGCCCCCATTGTAATTTCTCGTCCAATGTGATACCTAGGAAAACCGTTTGATTAATGAACTCTAGTTTTTCTCCATTCAACATGATGTCACATTCGCTACTTTTAACATTTGGTAAAGAAAATCTAATACCGTATACCTTACCTTGTTTACCGTAAACCAATTTTGGACCTGATGAATAGAACTATTGACGTCGTCAAGATTTTGTGAACGTCGGTCTATTTTACATATTAGTCATATTAGTCATTTTAAGTAATTGGGGCAAATCATTTATGTAAACTAAAAAAAGGAATAACGCCCATTGTCGTTTCCGACCCTATTGAGTTTATACCGTTTATCTGAACTTTAACCTGTCTGCCCATCAAGTATGAACTAAGTAAACCAAGGGCTCTATTCCTTATCCCATAGTGCTCAAGTTTCAACAAAAGCGTCTCATGGTTAACGCAGTCGAACGCTTTCGAGAGGTCGCAGAATATTCCAATGGCATCTTGCGACTCTTCCCAGGCGTTAAAAATGTTCTTTATTATGGTGACACCGGCGTCAGTTGTACAACGCCCTTTGGTGAAACCGTACTGGTGTTCATGAAAGATGGAATTTTTATTAAAGTGACGTAACATCTGACTAAGCATTAACTTTTCAAACACTTTACTGAGAACTGGCAGAATTGACACCGGCCGATAATTGTTGGGTTCTTGAGAATCACCCGATTTGAACAATGGAACGACTTTACTGTGTTTCATGAGATCCGGAAATACTCCCTTGTCTACACTAGTGTTAAATATGACAGCTAAGTAGGGGGCAATAGTTTCAATGATAGATCTACAAACTTTTACAGATATTCCCCAAAGATCTTCTGTTGATTTAATTTTAAGATCTTTAAAAGCTTTTATAATGGCCTGGGGGTTTGTATGTTGAAACTTAAACTCCGATGGGCATACCTTTACATTCTTTCTAAGTAAGTCAGCAGAGAGCGCGGATGACGAGTTGAGAAGCTCTGTAGTTTTAAGAGGAATATTGGCAAAGAAGTTATCAAATTCCTGAGCTACCTCTGCGTCCGAGTTTATTTGGCCATGTACAGTATTTAAATTAAATTTAGTTTCACGCTGTTTCTTCCTACCTGTTTCGTTATTTATTATTTTCCAAGTAGTTTTTATTTTGTCGTCTGCTGATTTTATTTTATTGCTAATATGCAGAGCTTTTGCTGCCAACCGAGGGGCTGGGTCGGCACTGAGAAAACTGGGATCGCCATCGCCTTCAAAGTCCCCGCCTTTAAATTCTCCTGTGGCCGAAGCCGGATGGCAAGTGGCCGGGGAGAAGAAAAAGGCGGACAAGGCAACCAGGGCGGCCAAAAAGCGAGTGAGGAAGCAGCGTAAAAAGCAGAGTAGCGTCGCGACTAGGCTTCGCGCCCCGAAATCCGCAGCTGTAGATAGATTACACTACAGCCGGACGCGGAAAAGAGGGGTGTGACGTTCCGCGACGTGCTCTCGAAGGCAAAGGAGGCGGTCAATCTAAGGTGACCTTGACTTGTGCCCGGATTTAGGAGATCCCCGGTGCAGCCAGTGGCCCGACCGCTGACGCTCTGGCCGAAAGGCTAAGGGCGTCTCTAAATGCGGACGAGGCCCGAGTGTCCAGGCCTACCAAGTGCGTCGACTTGCGCATTCTGGGCCTGGGCGATTCCGTCACCGAGGGGGAGGTGGTGGCCTCTGTCACTAGGACTGGGGGTGCTCTGCCGATCAGGTGAAGGCGGGCACCATACGTCCTAACCACACGGGCATGCGAACGGTTGTGGTGAGCTGCCCCGTGACGGCGGCCAAGAAGATAACGGAGGGCGGAAGGCTCCTGGTGGGCTGGGTTTCTGCGCAGGTCAAACTGCTGGAACCCAAACCTCTGAGGTGCTTCCGCTGCCTGGTTGGCAACCACGTGGGAGCTATTCGTTCGCGGTCTCTGCTTCCGTTGCGGTCAGCACGGTTACAGGACTGGCTCGTGCAACGCCACGTAACACACCAACTGCACCGTATGTGCGGCAACTGGCAAGCCGGCCTATCACTGGGCTGAGGGCAAGGCCTGCACTCCACCTGCCAAAGCTGGGGGCAAGAGGAAGCCCTCCACCACCGCCGTCTCTGCCGTAGCCACCGGCACCGCC